>PVHP010037009.1:0-17608 GCA_004024765.1 Zapus hudsonius
AAACCTGCAAACTGAAGGTATCAAAAACCAGCTTTCCAAATTAACTGAAGACATCTGCAAATATAAGAATGACTGTCAGGAAGAAGTAATTAAATCAAACCTTGAAATGAAAACACATCTCGGGCTGGAGAGATGGCTCAGCGGTTAAGGCACTTGCCTCCAGTGCCTAAGGCCCCGGGTTCAATTCCCCAGGACCCACATAAACCAGACCCACAATGTGGTGGCCCTGGTGCACTCTCTCTCTCTCTCTCTCTCTCTCTCT
Source organism: Zapus hudsonius (assembly GCA_004024765.1). NCBI lineage: Eukaryota > Metazoa > Chordata > Mammalia > Rodentia > Dipodidae > Zapus > Zapus hudsonius. The sequence goes on from PVHP010037009.1 coordinate 263, forward strand.
CTCTCTCTCTCTCTCTCTCTCTCTCTCTCTGTCTCTCTCTTTCTACTTGAAAATTAATAAATAAAATATTAAAAAAAAAGAAAACACATCTCAACAGGATGATGTAAGCAACCCAAAAAGAAGTAGCAGAAAATAAAAACCATCTTGAAATAATAAGAACGTCCCTAGAATCTCTTACTAATAGGATTAACCACTGGGAAAACAGAACCTCAGACATGGAAGACAAAACAGAGGAGAATTCGCGAGAAATAAGAAACTTGACAAAATTCAAAAGAGCAAGTGAACAAGACTCAAGGGAAATGTGGGATACCATAAAAAAACTAATCTCAGGATCATGGGGATCCCAGAAGGAGAAGAAAACCAAGCTAGGGGCATAGAAAATATTTTCAACATAATTATGCAAGAAAACCTTCCATACTTGGTAAGAGATAGCCCTGTACATCTAAAAGCGATGTGGAGGACCCCAAAGAAATTGGACCAAATGAGGAACTCCCCAAGACATATCTTAGTTACAATGCCTAGTATTGAGGATAAAGAGAGAGTCCTTAGAGCAACGAGAGAAAGGAAACTCACGTATAAAGGAAAACCCATCAGAATCACCTCAGACTTCTCCAGAGAAACTTTAAAAGCCAGGAGAGCTTGGAACAAAGCGATCCTAGGCCGAAAGAAATACGGATTCCAACCTAGACTACTGAACCCAGCAAAGTTATCTATCATAATAGATGGAGAAATGAAAGTATTCCATGAAACTAACCAGCTCTACAGTCAGAAAAAATATCCTGGTCATCACTCAGACGATGACCAATACTAGGAGAGAAAGTGAAATGATGATGAAAATCCACCCACATAGTTTCGCGAGATTGACACCCAGTCCATGGCCAAAATTCTCCCCTATTAATACCTGAACAATATGGGGCCCATTTAGGTTGGTGTGGAACAGAATCTTTTCCAACTTTACCAGGCCACCATCCAGAAATTTGAGTTGCATTGAATTCATAATCTGACTCTATATTCCTGAGTGAATCCTCCCATGCTGTTGTCTGATTAAATAATGGGATACAACTACACTGCTTTGGGGTACAATCAGAATCACTACGAACAACTTGGAAGCATAAGGTTCCTTCTAATACAAATGTTCTAGTTTCTCCTAAATAGCCCTTTGTCATCTCCATAGGCAAATAGGGAAGTTCAAGCATATCATTTGTTATAAAAAGTCTTGGAAATAACTGAGCATCATGGCGTATTGGCATCGGTCTCGGGAAAACTGACAAGATTCCCCATCGTTGCTCCGGTGTCACTGGCAGGATCAGCATCATCAGCAGGAGCGTCATCTTTGGTCTGTGGCTCTTCATTCTTCATCCATCGTACCAGCCTCTCCGGCACCCACACTGGATCTTGTTGATTCTGTGGAAAGACACAAACAGATCCTCGTGCCCATGCCAGCACGGAGTCAGGTCCATTCCATAGACCTGTTAAGATATCTTTCCATTTTACCATGCTTTTGTGCTTATTGTATGGCTCATAATGCCGTTCTGCAGCAGTATGTCCATCAGCATCCAAATTTAAAAAATTGATAGTAAATAGAGCCAATGATACTCTTTCCTTCGGGGTATGACTATAGCCTATTCCCCCTTTTTTGTTTTAGAAGAATTTCTTTTACGGTGCGATGGGCACATTCCACAATGCCTTGACCTTGTGGATTATATGGCAACCCATTCACAAGCTGTACATCCATTTGTTTGCAAAAAGAATTAAATTTATTTCCAGTGTATGCTGGACCATTATCAGTTTTCAATTGTTTTGGTTTCCCCCAGGCCGCCCAAGCTTCTAAACAGTGATTGATTACATTACCAGCCTTTTCCCCAGCCAGGGGGGTAGCAAAGATGACTCCTGAGCAGGTGTCTACTGACACGTGAACATACTTCAACTTACCAAATTCTGATATATGGGTAACATCCATTTGCCAAATGTGCTGTGGGAGCAACCCTCTAGGGTTAATTCCAAGAGAGACAGGATGTTGATAAATAACACACTGAGGGCATTGTAACACTACTTGCATCAGCTCTGGACAAGTTAAACTTCTTTTGAAGGGCTTTAGAATTCACATGAAAAGATCCATGAAAAGCTTTTGCCAGTTCTATGGAAGAAACCTGGAAAATGTATTGCTGGCGAATGCAGCGATCTACCAGATCATTACCTTCACTCAATGGACCAGGAAGTCCTGTATGCGCTCTAATGTGTAACGGAAAAAAGGGAGCTTTTCTTTGCCATAACAATTGTTGCAGGCTATTGAATAAAGCACTAACAGTATTAGACGGCTTTATAGGTCCTATGACCTCCAGAGTTTTAAGAGCATTAACTACATAAGAAGAGTCAGAAATCAAATTAAAAGCATAAGGACAGGCCTTAAAAACTTTGGTGACTATTTGCAATTCCATGACCTGAGGAGATCCAGGAGAAAATTGATGAGTCACTGGAGTGTCTGATTTGATAACGTAAACTCCTACACCTGTCTTTGAGCCATCTGTAAAAATATTTGGAGGCCCTTTTATAGGTTGAGAAACTGTAACTTTAGGAAATATAACAGGATGTTCCTTAAAGAAAGTTAATAAAGGGTGCTTAGGGTAATGATTATCCAATTCCCCGGGGAATGTGCAACGCAAGATGGTCCAATCATCAACTGCTGCACATAAGGTTTGTACCTGAATATTAGAATAAGGGATGATCACTGATGCAGGAATTATACCAAAAAACTGAATGCTTTGTTGGATCCCAAGTAAGGCAAGGCTAGCCACGGCAGAGGGATAATGCTCAAGAGCTTTAGCTGGAGATACTTTTGGATAGATCCAAAGTAGTGGCCCTTCTTGCCACAAAATTCCAGTTGGTTGACTGTAATTTGGTAGTATGCAAAAAATGATATCTTTATTTTCCTGATATCTTTGCAACATTGCGCCTTTCAGTCTTTCCTCAACCTTACTTAAGGCCAATCTAGCTTCCTCATCCAGGAATCTTGGGTCTCCATTCAAAATCCTATATAATGGTTTTAACTCATAATTTGGTAATTTTAAGTAACACCTGACCCAATTAATATTCCCTAGCAATTTTTGAAAATCATTCAAAGTCTTAAGACAGTCTTTTCTCAACTCCACCTTTTGAGGTATAATCTGAGCATTGGAAATTTTTGCTCCTAAATAATTAACAACTGTATCTTTTTGTACTTTCTCTGGCGCTATAAACAATCCTTTTTCTTTTAACATTTCTACTAAATCTACATAGCTAGAATCAAGCAATGTATCATCCTTTGCTGTTAAAAGGATATCATCCATGTAGTGAACACACCTAAGTGTGGGATATTTCTTTCTCAAAGGGGCTATAGCTTTTCCAACATATAATTGACACATAGTAGGACTATTTGCCATACCTTGAGGCAAAACTACCCACTCATATCTCTGATCTGGTTCCTCCTGATTGCAAGAAGGAACAGTAAAAGCGAATCTTTCACTATCTTGTGAGCATAAAGGAATGGAAAAGAAACAATCTTTGATATAAATAACTATGATAGGCCAATAGCCAGAGCAGAGAGCAATGGTAGTCCTCTCTGCCCAGGCCCCCATTATCTGCATCTGATTATTAATAGCTCTCAAGTCATGTAATAATCTCCATTTTCCTGATTTCTTTTTTATCACAAAAATGGGAGTATTCCAGGGGGATACCGATGGTTTTATATGCGCAAGAGAGAGTTGTTCCTGAACTAATTCTTTTGCTGCAGTTAATTTTTCAGAGGATAAAGGCCACTGAGGAACCCACACAGGGTCCTCTGTCTTTGTAAGGGGTGATGGCATTTTTACATTCCTTCGTACATTGTTCATACACCAATTGTTTAATCAAGGGCATTGCTGTATCATGATCTCCAAAAATTCTCTCTGCAGCTTTTACCATCCTAGCTACAAAATCTGAAAATGGCTCTAGAGGACCTTGCAAGATTTTTGTCAAATTACCTCTCACTTCTCCTTTATTAGGTAATGATTTCCACCCCATCGTAGCTATTTTATTTGTTTGCTCATAGACCTCCACAGGGTAACCTGTCTGTTGATTAGCAAAGCGACCTTGTCCTAACAGCATATCGACATCCCATGCAGGCTGCCCATTACGGTCATTCTTTGCTGCTTGCTCTCTAGCTAGCTCTATTAAAAAAGCTTTCCAGTCCAAAAATTGTCCAGGACTTAAACAAGCCCTAGCTAAGTTACCCCAGTCGTTTGGAGTCATTGCAAAGCGATGAAAAGATTCAACCAGAGCTTAGTGAAAGAAGCAGTGATTCCATAGGTGCGAACAGACTCAGCGAAGGATTTCACTATTTTAAAGTCCAAAACCTGGTGTTCTCTCTGATTATTGGCATCTAAGAACACAGGACATGTTACCACCCATTCCTCAGAGACTGCCTTCCACACTTCAGGGTTAAAAGTATTGCTCACTGGCTGGGAGGTCTTTTCATGATATGATGGAGGAGCCGTGGGTTACAGCATGGAATATTTGTCTCTATTTACCCACCCACATTCACAGCATTCTGTTTTTTTTAGTCTTTTTTCTTTCCTTTTTTCTAATCCCAGTCTGATTTAATAAATCTGCAAGTGACTGCATTTCCCCTTCTGAACTAGAATCACACTCAGACTCCACTATCTGCAGCTGTGGGTAAAGCCTTTTTTTCTCAGCTTTCTCCTTTGTTCTGATTTCTTGCGAGCCCATAGATCTTTCTTCCTGCCACATTTCCAGAGCCGCTTGCCCGTTAGGCTTGATGGCATCTCTGATCATACAGGCAGCTCCTAATTAGCTTCCAAATAGGTCTCACCCCTCCCCTCAGGGTGCCCTGCTCCACGGCAAAGTCTAAATCTTTTCCTAGCTTGTCCCAAGCGGCTAGTGTGAGGCTGCCAGAAACTGCAAACCATGGAGCTACTGTGTCACATTCGTCTAGAAAAGCTTTTAGGGTTTGTTTCCTTATTTTCAGGTCTTTTGACAATAACAGCTCGTTAAGAGCCAGAAAAATTGTGTGCGAGTGAGAAATGCCCATCTCAAAAATTATTAGTTTCACTTTCTTTCGATTCGCAACTGTTCCCGCCCCTTCTTTGTTTACAAAACAGGAGCGAATACTCTTCCTCACTTTTGTTGCGGACTTCCCACTTCCCCGCTTTTGTCGCAGATCCCCTATTCCCCGGGAACTTACCAGTGCACTACCCTGATTGCTGAGAGTTCTGAACCGTCCTTCAGGAAGAGGTTCCCCGTATGGGCCACCAAATGTCGCGTCCAAAGCTCGACCAGCAAGAAAGGACACGACCACGAGTTCTTCTCTACAGCAGTTTATTCAGGAAACCTTGTGAGCTACAATTTTTCTTCTTTCTTCCCCTCTTCTTCTCTCCTCCTGCCTCAGGATGTGCAGGAATTTTTAAGTCATATCCTAACCTATCAGCATAACACACGTATACATTCATAATTGGTCCACATACACGGAAGCATGCCAGGCATTAAGCCATTTTCATACAAGGAGTTGTTTTTCCACTGGAATACACTACACCGTGGGGGTGGTGAGCAGAAACCAGCGCCATCTTACAGGCACAGTCAGCAGGCTCTAAACAAAGGAGAGGACCCCGGGGTGTTCCATAGGTGGGAGTGACAGGACCCAGGCCCTGGGAAATGGGGCTGGGCCGCCCTGCCCCCTTACCTCACAGGAACGGCTCACTACAAGGGCCTAGACCCTGTCAATCATGTATTCCATGTGGGCAGGGCCTAGATGTTAGTCATGTCCTCTGTGGGTATACTACCTAGATCCTGTCAGTCATGTCCTTCATGGGGTTGGGACCTAGATCCTGTCAGTCATGAACTCTCTGTGGGTGGGGCTTAGATCCTGTCAGTCAAGTCCTCTGTGGGGTGGAGCCTAGATCATGCATGTGACCACAGCCCTCCTGGAGGACTAAGCATGAGCACCCTGCATGTGATCACAGTCCTCCTGGCTGACTGATCATGAGCACCCTGCATGTGATCATAGGCCTTCTGTAGGACTGAGCATGAGCACCGTGCATGTGAGCACAGTCCCCTTGGGGGATTGAGCACAAGTACCATGCATGTGATCACATTCCTCCTGGAGGACTGAGCACTAGCAACCTGCATGTGACCACAATATTCCTGGACTGAGCATGAGCACTGTACTATGCATGTGATCACAGTCCTCCTAGATTACTGTGCAACAGCACCCTACATGTGATCATAGTCCTGGAGGACTGAGGATGAGCACCCCTATCAGAGCTCATCCATTCTCAAGAAAGACTGAGCACCTGATGTGTGATCCCGTTCTCATCATGGAGTTCTGAGCCTCAGCACATCAGGATGTGACCACATGGAGGAATGAGCACCCTGTTCCTAGTCACCCTCCTCCTCTCTGGGGTGCCACTGACATGTGGGAAAAAGAGGTGGGGCTTGTGAGTGTACAGGACTCAGCTTGGGAATAAGGGGAGGGGCCTGTTTGAAAGCGTGATTTCTGGAGGAAGCATGCTTGTGAGCCTGTGGGTGTGGCTTCTGGATGAAGGCAGGGAGTTTGCAAGTACTGGGGTTTGCCTTCTGGGTGGGGGTGTGGCTTGTGCTCATGTGGGCATGGCTTGTGAGAACATATGGTGTGTTGGTGTGGCCAATAGTGTCCCCAAAAAATTTTAAAGTATTTGTTACCCATTTGCTGGCATTTGATCGCAGCCCTGGGCAGGCAGTGGCAGGAGGATGGCCGTGAGTTCAGGGCTGGGACTGAAGCTGGGAAACCATTGTCAGTATGAAGACAGAAAGGAGTTTTCGATTCTGTGGAGGACGGGGCTTGAGATGAGGCAGGGTGATGACATAGAGCTGAGGCATGAGTATGTTCTGGAGCTGAGGCAGGGTGTTAACTGCAATTGCTGCTGTTCATCAAGACACCTTCCCAAAACTGCAGCAGAGGAACTATCTGTGGGACCACACAACCAATATGGCCTCCACCTCAGGCAATATGGCTGCCATTACACTATGGCCTCTATCACCACCAATATGGAGGCCATCACAACCAATATGGCCTCCAAGGCAACCAGGGTTCAAATCCTAAGTATCCACATTAAGCCAGATGCCCAAACAGCACCAACCTCTGGGGGTTGTTTGCAGCCTCAAGATGCCCTGATGCACCCATACATTTTCTCACCAAATATGGCAAATATATAAATACAATATTTCTGTCACCAGCTAAACACATAGATCACTGTTGGTGTGAACTTCAATAGGTCACAGAAAGAAACAGGTGTTTACAATGGCAGGAACACTGCAGAGACTCATTTGGTAAAGTCCTGAGGTTGACTGCTGCACATCCAATACCTTCATATTTATGCTGCTTAATGATATAGAGATTCAAATTCAGATGTTTAGGCAAGATATATAGGAAACAGTTCTTTCAAATGGAATCGTGTCAGGCAGTTGGTCTCACCATTTTCTTTGATACTATATTGGAATTATATCCTGTAACTTCCATGTAACTGCAAAGTATACTATATGCATGAGGAGTGGGTGGTATGTCAGAGACACTTGAATTTGCAAGTGAATATGCAATGCTTGAAACACCTTTTTTCATCTCATTTACAAAGACACGTTTGGCTTTGAACCTGGGCCAGCAGACTTTGCTTACAAGTGTATTTAACCACTTCTAATTTCTAGGAAACTTGAAAAAATTGTGTGTGTGTGTGTGTGTGTGTGTGTGTGTGTGTGTGTGTGTGTGTGTGTGATGTGATGTGAACTGGAGAGATGGCTCTGAAGTTAAGGCACAAAACCTAAGGACCTGGGTTCAATTCTTCAGTACCCACTTAAAGCCAGATGCACAAAGTGGTGCATGAACCTGCAGTTCATTTGCAATACCAAGGAGCCGGAGACACCAATTCTCCTCTCTCTCTCATTCTCTCTGCTATAAAAAGAGAATACTTGCTTCTGAGATTATTTCTCCAGTTGAGTCATAAGTATCTCAGAAAAAGGTCTGGAACCTAAGATTTAAGGTGCAGACTATAGATTTTTAATTTAGTTGAACTATAGTTTCTTCATAGGATCTGGATTTAATCTCACGACCAGCATGCTGCCTTGCCTCCCCAGTGCTTGGATTAATTGTGTGCACCACCATATTTTAATGAGTTCCAAATATGATTTCCTCCCACACTCATAGGAATATTTTGGTAGCATTTTGAGTTTGCATCTCTCAAGTTGCATTTTATATATCTAAAATTCATATATGTATATATATATATGTTATGTATTTTATATGTTATATAAAATACATATTATATTATAAAATAATATATTTATATACAATATAAATCTATATTGTATATAAATATATAAACATTCATATTTATTATAAATAATAAATATATTAATCAATATAATAATATAAAGTAGACTATGTAGCATGAATATAATATTAATTAATTAATAATCGTGATAATCAATTAATAATAAATATGTACAATATATGTGAATATACACACATATATAAGAAAATCCTCCAGGCCAAGAGCTGTACACTTCAATAAGAGAAGTTTCAACCAGCATGTAAGGCCTCTTGATTAAACTTAAACTGACAGTGATTTTTCTTCCACAGCAGCAGAGTATAACAACAACCCCTTTAAAGTATTTTCCTGTGACTTTTTATTCTCATGGGTTTGCCTGCATCAACTGATAAATTGTAGTCATATTAGCAACCATAGTGTCAAGTTTGACTTGGGCTTCCCTGCTAGGTTTTTCTGTTGATTTTCACTGTCCCTAAAATAATTTTCACAATTTATATTTTACCTTTATCTGAGTCCATGTTTTCAAGTCCATATAGTTAGGAGAAGGATACAAGTTGTGGTTCAAGAGCCTGGGGTCTTTTGTGTTTCTGGAGGGTCAGGCAGGTTGAGGTTGGGTCTGGCTCTAGACAAAGCTGCATTGGAATTCCTTATCGGTTCTAATTGAACTTTTCAGTCAGTTATGGTTGAGAATGTCATTCAGTATTTGGAGTTTCTTTATGGTGTTTTGGTTTTTCTTTGGTCCCTTCTTGAATTCTTATGCCCCTGCTCTGCTCATTTCAGTTCAGAATGATAAAATGCAACAACATATACTAGAATATATAATACTTTTGTGTATTCCACAGATGTTTTATATAAATAATGACTGTGGTTTCTAGAAAGTACTATGGATTTCTGTAGTGTTTTGAATAGTTATCTCCTGTGTAGAGTGTTGAGGATGGACTGTATGCATTTTACATGAAAATAATTTCCTAAGCTAATAGGCACATGAGATGAACGTCATATCAACAGGTTTATGTGCCATGACAGGATCACTGTGGTAGAATTATTAAGGTTCATGTCCTAAACCTGATGGCTTCACATCCACTATGAAGACAGGTCTCTTGTGGTTTGTGAGGGAGGTTCTAGAGGATGGGGATTCCTTGTGAAAACCAATCATCACCAAGGCATCTCCATTACCTGATCCAGGGTCCTGATTGAAGGAAGATAAGTGAGCCAGGCCCAGCAACCAACCCTCTGCTTTTGAGGGGCACAGCATGATGGCACCTCTCATGTTTGCTGCAGGCCCCCCTTTCTTGAAAGACACATGAAGACATGAACAGTCTCTCACTGGGAGCATAACACTTCTTCCTTCCAGGAATTATGTAGAGGTGTGCTCATAGCCCCCAGAATTGAGAGGGTTTTCTGGACTAGGCCTGTAGCCCCCGCCAGAGCCTAGATATAAACATGTTGTCCAACAGTCTCTCTCACACTGTCAAAGACAATACTCAGAAATCAATGCTGCCCCTACCTAGACCCTTCCTACCCAACATGTCCATGAACTGATGGGAATTGAAGTAAGATTTCAGTTACCAGGATGGGAAGGACTGTCATGGCAGAACATGGAACTGAAAACATCTCCTGCCTGAAGTCCCTGGTTCAACTTTGTAAACCAGCACCTAAGTAACTCCCTGGAGGCAACAGAGAACATTACCTGTATTCCTGCCTCATTCATCCATGGTGGTTACATTTGTTGGCAATGGGAATTGAATGGCACCTAAAGACTTGAACAATCAGAGTGATGGAGAACTGTACAATCAGAAGTGATATGGGTGAACTGCCGAATAAGATTCACCTATGGAAAACTGTCCAAGAATTGTTGCTGGGGAGAATGGTCTGGTCAGGTTGGCTCTGGGTAAAATTTTTCTAATAGAAGTGCAGCAGATCAACAGTCCACATAGCTGTGCTAGAGAAGAATTCCTCAGTCTGAAGTGCTATGAAACCAGTTCACCAGAGGAGAGCTCACAAAACTGTCCAGTCAAGGGCACCATGGGAAAATTCTCCAATCAGATCTGCTGGGAAGAACTATACAGTCAGAGGTGCCATGAGAAACTTTCCATTCAAAGGGCCTTGTGGGAAAACTGTCCTGTCATAATTGCTGGGAAAAACTCCCCAGAGCTGGCTGAACTACTATCTATTCAGAAGTAAGAGGGGAAGAGTTGTCAAATCTGAGAAAACATTGCATGATCATCTAAACACAGGCCTTGGAATAGATCTGACAAGTCAGAGGTGCCTGGGATCAATCCAATTAGAGGTCATGAGAACTGTCAATCAGAGGACATGGAGGAACTGGGCTGAGGCAAACAGTCAAGGGGCATGGAGGCTCACAATGTCACAGTCTCTCTCTGGATCCATATATTTATTTGCTCCTTCCTATCTGGGAACTGAGATGCTGGCCCAGAGCTGCTGGAAACACACCAGCCCATGTCCTTAACGAGGAGATCCACTGGCAACTGGTAACCTGGGACATGGTTAGTGCCTTTACCCAGTGTACCAAGGCACACACCAAAGGAGAGAAACACCAACCAGAGTGCATGCCCACTGGGTACCTACCTTTGTCTTCTGACTGTGGAAGAACTATGTCCTATTACTCAGCTATGTATGATAGGACATGAGTCCTGGTTGGGCACTCTTCTGATCATTTATTTGGATTTGCTACCCATGGTCCTGTAAGTCAGTTCCTACAACAGAAGTGGCCACCATCTTATCACTCATAGCATTAGTGCAAGTCAGCTTCATATGCACAAAGATGCCAGGTTCATCTCAGTCAGCCTCTCCTGGTTCAGGGAAATGAAGCTGTCTGAAGGAACCTCTGCAATTTAGGGCCAAGACCCTGTCACTCATGTCCACCCTCGGCAGGAACAAGATTATGTCAATCATCTCTGCTGATGGATATGGACAGGACATTAATTTGTATACATATGAGTCCATCACCACAGGTCCTGTCAGCACATGGATGACTCAGTGTATAAAGACTTTTGTATTTGGACCCAGCTGAACTCAGTCCCTTCATGCTCTGAAGTGTCCCTTCCTCAGCTCTGTCACCACCACTACTTAGCCCCACAGTGTCTCCTACACACCTGCCCCATTCAGCAGTGAATCCAGACTTATATACACAAACATATGTAGAGATATACACATGTATAAATAAAAATAAATATTACAACATATGCATCATGCAGGGCTAGATATGATGGTCCCTGTAGCAGCAAGTTGTTATAGAATAACCCACTGCAAGGGGGAGAATATACCCCATTTTTGTGGGTCAGGAAACCACCCCCAAAATATAGGTTATTTCCATTGGGACTTGGTAGTCTACCCAGGCTAGATTATAGTAATATACTGCTTTAGATTCCACATACTTTGGGTTTTAGATTTTAAATTATCAAGTGGAAATGTCCTCTCTTCAAGGTAGGTCTCACAGTGCCAGATGTTCTATGCAATTTTCCTAAGCATAAATATCATACTTATAGAAAAGATGCTTTCTGATATACAAGTGACAATTGATGCAAAATGGGCCCATGAGTGCAACAGTGGATTTGTATATTATGACTATTTTCTGAAGGGATCAAAGACCCATTCCATGGAAGTGAATTCTTCCATGATACTGATGCCAGCTCCATACACATGGAACACTTTTTGCATCTGCCTACAAATGGTTTTGAAGAATCAAACCTGGGTCTTCGGCTTTACATTAAATAGAAAGGGTGGATACAATTTTTTTCTTTTAGAATTCAAAGGAAATTGTATCTCATTCTAGAAGGAATGCTCTAAGATTTATTAACTTTATGATAATGTTGGCCTTTGTTTTTCCTATTGGGATTTATTGTATTAAGATTTATTTTATTTATTTTTGTGTTTTTCAGATTTATAGGAGGTACTCAACTTGAACCTTAACTAATATTTCACAGTGTCTTTATAAATTGCTTGATTTCTGCCATTAAGTGCTTTTGTCAGTGATATTACATTTGGTAATTTATGTAAATACAATCTTGCATCCATGGAATGAATATACCTTTGGATTGACATATGATTTTTATAATATATTTATTTCATTCTGAAGTATTGCTTACAATTTTTGCCTCTATTAGCATTGGGAAATTTGGCCTGTGATAAATTGTGTTGTATTTTTTTGAGTTTTCAAATCTGCATTATAGTGGCTTTGGGAAATATATTCCCTAGTAATCCATCCCTTTATGCTTAGTAAGACATTATGAGTGATAAGAGTGTAAGAGTTTGGTACAATTAAGCAGTGACTCCATGTGGACTTTGGTTTGCCTTGAAAGATTTTCATTACTTCTTCCACCCTGACGTAGTTGGGCACACACAGCAGGGATGAATCTCCAAACCAGGCACAATTTTGGGGAGGAAAGAATTTTATTGAAACGATCAGATCCAAGGGAAGTTAAAGAAAAGCTGCACCCCCTTTTACAGAAGCAAGCAGAGAGAGAAAACAGCACCTCTAGAGGCAAGCAAGCAACACACTGTAACACATTGTAATTCACAAAATGCAGAACTGCCAGACTGGGGTTCTGGCTCTTCTTTTGCATATCTAACCCTAGTATTTTGCTTCCAAATTAGAAAGGACCAGTACCTAGGAGGCAAGGCCAAAGTTACATTTCCTCCAGCCAGAAGCCTGGAGACCATCAACAATTTAAAAAACACAATTAGAATAAATGCTATTAGGGACATTATTCAAACTATCACACACCCTGTTGTTATCATGTTATTAAGGTTTTAACATCATATGAATGTGATTTTCCTAGTTCAACTGTGCTTAGAAGTATATTCTCTTCTTCCTTTAAAGCCATTTTATCATTCTGAATTGACAATTTTCATAATTGCCTTGTAAGTACTATGAGAGTACTCCACAAAGATCTTCTTTTAGACACTTACAATCTCTAAATATTCGACCCCCTTGAACTTCCAATGAATTCTTTTAACTGTATTAATCTTAATATACCTTTCACCACTCTAACTCAGTCATATCTACTTCTCACTTCCTTGCTGGAATTAAGTTAGGAACCATTTCCCCTCTGGTTAGCCTTCAGTGGGCTGGAAAATACAATGTGAGCTGATAAGTACAAATGTTATCAACAGCATGAGTAAGATGTTGCAGGTAGGTCTGGAGAGATGGCTCAGCAGTTAAGGCACTTGCCTCTGGTGCCTAAGGCCCCTGGTTCAACTCCCGAGGACCCACATATGTCAGACCCACAAGGTGGTGGCCCTGGTGCTCTCTCCCTCTCTCTTTCTCTCTCTCTGTATTTCTCTGCTTGAAAATGAATAAAAAATATTTTTTTAAAAAAAGTTGTTGAAGGTAATCAAATTAACTTGCTTCACATGATAGGTTTTTTCCGGGGAACTTGAAATTTTTAGTAATCTTGAAAGTGCCTCTAATGTTTTCCTCAGGAAGACAGTTCTCTCAGTAGTGGGCAGGAGGTAAGGAAGCTCCAGAGCTAAAAAAAAATGATATCCCTTAAAATATTTTTCTTTTAACATCCCTTAAAACATTTCTTGGGGGGAGGGGAGGGCAGTGGGGAATTGGGGATAACAACTCATTGTTTGCCCACTAAATGTTCTAACTCATTATGGACAATAAATTAAAAAAAAACAAAAAAAACCATTTCTCTGCATTATAAGTAATAATTGGGTGAATTTAAGGTTTTTATTAAGGCATTTTCTTGGATATTACTGCAGTATGAATTTACTGACACAATTACAAATAGGTTGTCACACTCATTATAATTGAATGTTTTCTCTCCAGTATGAATTATCTGATGACTTCTAAGATACGGTTGCTGACTCAAAGATTTTTTTCATTCCATAATTGTTGTAGTCAGGCTTCTGGGATGAATCTCCAAACCAGGCACAATTTTGGGGAGGAAAGTATTTATTGAAGTAATAGACCCATGGAAGTTAAGGAAAAGGGCTGGCTCTGCTGAGCAATGGAATTTAAATCATGCGAGGACAGCACAGGCCGAGGGAGTAGGGAGGATAGTGGATGCTGTGTCCTGACATGCAGCACAGGAAAGCAACCAAGGTGATCTGGGATACAGATATTCATGGAGATAATTCTCGTGGATGGATGGGGAGGATGGGGTTGGGGATATTTCCAACCTCATGTCACTAAGAAAAATAAAAACAAACCTAAGAAGTCCACAAGCCTATAGTCAGCTATGAGGTGCATGAGAGGATAAATGAGGAATTACGTGTGGGGCTGCAGAGATGGCTTGCCAGTTAGCATGCTTGCCTGCAGAGCCTAAGGACCCAAGTTCGATTCCCCAGTTGCTGCATGGATACAAGTGCACATGGATCCAGAATTACTTAGCAGCCACTGGGGACCCATTGTGGCCATTTGTTGGGTGCTTCTCCAGATGTTACCAGACGGGTCCCTGGCCCCCTGCTAAATGAGCCTGTCTCTCTGGCCAGCAGGCGACCTGGCTCAATTGTGGAAAGGTGAGCACGGCGGCTGGACAATAACACGCAGCTGTGAGAAGTGTCCAAGCAGATCTCCAAACTTTATTTTAGCATCCAACCTTATATACAATCTAGGGATGCGTTGCATTGCCTTATCTCATACACAAAGGGGGCTCAGTAAACAGGAACACAGCTACAAAATCTCAGCCAGCAGGAGTAAAACCTATTAGCACTTGTAAACAGGATTTAGGGCTGTCAGCCATCCCCCCCTGCCTCCTGGGGGGCACAGGTGTGCTAGGAACAAAGGCATGAGCTACCATGCTCCAGGCTCTCATCAGGATGCATATTAAAACTTAGCTCTCAGATATACAGCCAGGCTGGGTCCGACATCTCACTCTTTTCTGTTTGCTTGTAAGCAGGAGAGTTTGGCCACACACTCTGAGACCACCTCATACTTGTCATAATTATGGGGGAGTTTAGCTCTAAACAGAACCCCTCAGACCCCAGAACAAGGAGCGAGCCTCCAAAGTAGGTCTCTCATATCCTGCGAGAAAATTACTGTTGGGCAGACAATATCTGGACCCTCAATGCCATGAGCTGTATCTCATTGACTTAAAAGCAATTAACCTAGCCATGGAGACTGTATGAACCAAGATTGAAGAGGATTTATCCTGTTCTCTGAGCCCCTATTGTTGGTTTAAAGGAGTCCTTAATGACTCCTGTATGATTAATAAAAGTATAATACAAAAGCACAATATTTCTTTAGTCCTCCCTACCTTAAGAAATAATATAACATATAGTATAATATTTTAGCCCCTAAGGAATAACATAGAATATAGTATAATATTTTCTCACCCCCAAGAAATAACATAAAACATAGTCCTTGTCTATTTTGGAGGACCACTCCAGACAAAGATTTTAACAGTTGCTTGAAGGGAGTTTTGATTAGACTCTGTTAATGTCCATCTCTGCTCCAACAATCTCAGGGCAAAGGCCAGGGTAGCAGTTTCTTGTCCTTCTCAGCAGAGTGGGGGTGATGGCCTGTGGGGGCAGGGTGCCATTTAACTGCAGCAGCGGCTTCTGTGGGGGCAGAGCGTCATTCTGGCTGCAAAGATTTGGGAGCAGCTGCTTCAAGTCCTGTTGGTTGTAAAGATGACCACATGATGGACCTTTAGAAGACATGGGAGGCAGCTTGCATCCTCAAGGGTCCCCACATTCCTGTAAGGAAGCACAAATGTCTTGCTTTGCAGGTATCATCTGCAAGTGATTATTCATGTGGGGCAGGTCTCCCCAATGGGAAAGACATAGCCAAATCTTCTCCCAGGTCTTTGGCAACCTTGTGTGGAGTCTTATTCCTAAACTTATATAATTCCCCCCTCTCTTGAGGACACCCCAATTGCTGTTGGAAAATGGGGATGAAGAAATCTCTCTCTGGTCTTTTTCCTGCTGAATAGTACATGAAGTTAAGGCAACTGGGGGTATTCCTCAGAGAGGGGAGGGTCCCTATATAAGGCCCAAGAGAGAGAAACCCATTAGCCATATATCACATTGCCAAGATTTTGTCATGTCTCACATTGTGAGGCAGGAGGTAGGGTGAATCCCCCAGACGTGGGGAGTGTTCCATATAGTGTGTCCAATGGAGAGTGGTTCACTGTTAGGTTGCTGACCACCGTGGAAACTCAGATCCAGCCCCAGAATTGTTTACTGAATGGCATCATAGCATCTGACATAATCTGAGATGGTTCCTGTATGGCTTGCAAAGCATAAGACATATATTAATAGTTATCAAGAGAAATAGATATAGCATTTTATTTCAATACAGCACAAGTGTTACTATAGACAAACATAGTTTTGAAGCATTTTCAGCAATAAGTCCAAATATAGAGATCTAACCTGGAAGTCACCAGATCCAGAGCAGTCTAGAAAGACAGTATCTATGTTGGAAAACATACCAATTATTCAGGAGGGTTTGGAAACTCAAAATGTAGAGGATGAAATAGTTTTCCTCAGATGTCTGAACTTGTACCATGGAGTAGGGAATATGTCTTAAAGAGTTATTTAAATACATAAAATAAGACAATTGTTGAAATAATATCTCAGATAGAGACTCTGATTACAATAAAGTAGAGTCTGGACATTGTTGAATTAGAACAGCTGAGTTCTAATATCAATCTGGTTTTGAAAAAGAAAACATACGACAATCGATGTTGTTAGCTTAACATTAGGCCTTAATTAACCTGATATATAGTAATGATTCTTATAAACATAAGACAATTATGTTTTATCCATGACAGAAATTATATAAAAGCTTAAGTTCCTTCAACCTATTTACCTAATAGGAGGATAGAAGCCACAATGGCTGAAATTAAACCTTAAGTTGCATAAGTCCAATGATGACCATTTGATAGCATTAGCATGAACAAATAGAAACCATTTAAACCCACAATGTTTTTAGATGTGAGAACCTTATTTTAGAAAATTAATACCAGTAAGCAACCTTTATCTTAAAAACTTAATTTTTCAATAAATTATATACTGACAAAGAAATATAGTTAGCCTGGGT
>PVHP010037010.1:0-17608 GCA_004024765.1 Zapus hudsonius
TTTTTTTTCTACCCTCATTAGAATGATTTTGATTTCTGAAAACAGTCAGTGTGAGGATCTCCTAAAGAGGAGGAGGCCTGGGGAATCTCTTTCAACTCTCAGAGGACAGGTTTCCTGCTCAGTTCTTTGTGCCCATCAGGAGCCGACCTCTGTTTCCTCCCTCTTTCAGTAACTTATAGCAGCTCATGTCCATCATACGGGCTTTTCTTTGGGGGAAATATATTCTAGGTCACTATCATATTCTTATCCTCAGAAATTGCATGCTTTCTGCCAATTGGCCTACATGTTCCATGCATATTTGCTAGTTTCACAATGTTTAGTTTAGTTTCCTGACTAATTTTGAAGAAATATATAGGCTTTATTTTATTTTTCCTATGCATATGAAATTTTATCACTAGTCTATGAATAGTTTTGAACACAACCACAAAGTCATTATGATATCTAAAAATTTAATAGTTACTCCATGCTCTTGCCTACTTCCAAATCCATAGCTTTTTCAGAATATATATATATATATATATATATATATATATATATATATATATATATATATATATATATATATATATATATTTCTATAATTTTAGTATCTTTCAGTTTTTATGGACTTTGTATATTCAAACAATATTAATTGTATTTTCAGGGATTTATATTTACTCACCTGCTGTTTTATAGCACTGTTACAAAAAGACAGTTTTAATTTACTGCCAGTAATATGTTTGCACCTGTACAAGCTATATAAGGTACTATGAACAGAAGTATGCATTAGGATATATATATATATATATATATATATATATATGATGTGTGTGTGTTTGTGTGTGTGTGTATACACATGTGTGTATTTATATACTAAAACAGAGTGGAAATGTAGGGATGTAAATGAAATAGCTGGTTCATTTATATAGCTACCTTGCATTAATGACTTAAGATGATATATTATCATATATCATCAAGTGAAAAGGTAGATGAAAAATATCCAAGAATATTTTAAGTAGAGCATATATGATCTATTAAAATCAGAATTCACTAAAAATACTGATGACGTTTATGTTCACATGTATTTAATATATAACTATATATTTAAATAATTGCAGTGGGTTTTAAGAATAATTTTTACCCTTTCATCATCATTTATATTTGCTATTCAAATTTGTAATTTGAGACTAGATTAAATAAGAATAACTACTTGGTTTACTAATAGTCTAACAAATGTCCAGTGTACCTTTTCCTATGCTTAGCTGTCTTTTTCTGAAATTATTTATGTCACTTTGAGCATGGTTTGTAGCTTTTCACCATTCATATATATCATTTTGCGTTTTGCAGTCAGATGAAGTTGATAGATTTGCTATTTCTTAGTCTTACCTATTACTTTTGAATTCTGAGGTGAATTAACAATTATAATATTTAGTTTAATAATTTATGAAATGTACTTTTACCTGGGGAGTTTGCATCAAATACTTTGTATGAACATATAGTGTTAAAATCCTGAATAATCAAAATACTGTTTGTCAGATTATAATCATATCTAATTCTTAGTATAGCAGATTCATTATTGTGAAAAGGAGCAACACTCATATCTCAAAGGGCTTTGGAGATATTTAAAATTAGTGATGGATTGAAATGATCAACATGGTGCCTCATACATTAGAGAGAGTCAGACAAATCCTCCTTTTGGCTATGTAAGTGATGTTCACTCCATGTAAAGCTTACAAAGATCAGTAGTTTGAAAGAATTCTTTTAAACCTCTAGAGTTGTGTATATTTTTTTCTTGTTTGATACAGGATCTCATTACATATCTCAGGCTTGCCTGGAACTCATAATATAGCCCAACCTGGAGAACTATATAATTGTTAACAATGTTTTTAAATGCTTTAACTTTGGAAACATTTAACAGAACCCATATCATGTACCAAACAGTCCAATTCCACAGTCTGGTTAAGCTATCTCTGAAGTATTTTCTCAGTTTTAGAATTATATATTTCTATGATGTTTTATTAGAGAACATCACTTAGATTATTTTATTTTATTTATTTTTTATTTAGGTTTTTCGAGGTAGGGTCTCGCTCTAGCTCAGGCTGACCTGGAATTCACTCCTTAGTCTCAGGCTGGCCTCAAACTCAAGGCAATCCTCCTACCTATGCCTCCTGAGTGCTGGGATTAAAGGTGTGAGCCACCACACCCTGCAGAGTATTTTATTATACTAAAGTAGGATCATCAATATTTTAATATATATTAGTATTAATCATTATAGGATGATGAAATGTTCCTCAGGAATCTTGGCTACTTTATTATTATTGTGCCTTATATAATGTAAGCAGCATGAAGACACAGAAATTACAATGATGCCTTTGATTAATGCCCTAATCAATTAACAGTTATTTTATATTACTCTAAGCATTATCCAACTATGAAAGGTTATGAATAATGATTACAACAAGCCAAATTACTGAGCACATATTTTTGTCAAGCATTATGGTAAGTTCTTTACATATACTACCAGGTTAATCTTTATGATAGTTATATAAAAATTTAATGAATTTTCTTACCACAATTTAAAGATATGAACTCTAATTTTATTCAAATTATATCTCTTGCCAAGGTATTGTAGTAAAGAACCCAGAAGGATTCAAACAAAGATCTCTTTCTGTAGTAGTTCTCAATGTTGACCTATTGTTAGGTAGTTGGAACAACAGTGTGCCATTGTCAAAATATTTTCAAACTCATTTACTTTTTAGATCATAATTTTAAATAGCAACACATCAAACAGAATTAAATATAAGAAAATTTATTATCAGATATCACTGGAAATCCAAAGGGAAGATAAGCTTCCAGGCTTTAATTAAATTGAAATCAACTTTTCTGCCTAACTTCTTTTTGATTTTGTCCTTATCCTTAGTATGGTAGGCAAGAAAATGTTCATTTCTGGACAAGAAGTGTTCAAATACAGACAGAAAGAACATATAATTTCCTCCTGGAGTAATAACAGAATACAAAAAAATTACAATGACCGTAGGCAATTACTAGTGTGTCTCAATGAGTGAACTTTTATCCTAAGGCATTGCTAAGGAATCACTAACTTATTTCTCTGACCCTAAATAAAAAAGATATGATGGTCAAGGTCAGCTGGGGCCAACAATAGCACAGGCCATCCTAGAACCTGCTTAATAAATAGACCAATGGAAAGAGAAGAAATGTACTTTGTTGAAAGAGACATAATACACTAAAACATTTTATATTTATCACAAATATTAATGTATCAAAAATATTTATTTCAAAAAAATATTTATTTCAAATCTTGTAATATTTATAAAAATATATGACTATGGTTTATTGTTTCATAGGGAAACTACAAGCAAAGCAGAGCACCAAATATTCCTTTCAAGTATATAGGGCTAATTCTTGTTATATTAGTGATTACCAAAATAATTTTCAGGAAATAGCCCGACCCCTACATCCAAACATAATGTCTGAACTCTGTTAGATCTATAACTAAAAGTTTTCAAAATTATTTATCATTTGGCTAAAGCACATAAAAATGTGTATAGTGACCCAAATATAAAAAAGAAATGTCTAAACTGAAATTTAAAGGACATTGCAATTTTTTAATAATGGTTAACTAAGAGCTTAGGAACAAATCCTGCAGATCAAATTTGAAACAATTTATCATTAAATCTGTTCAACTTCACTAATTTGTGTAATGTTCCTTGATTTATTTTCTTTAATATATGAACTTGTCAGTATAAGAGTCAGTCAAAAATTATAAGTAAAATATTCTAACCAGTATATATTCTACCATCATCTAATAACTGTAAAAGAAAATAAATCTAAGAATGAAAATATACTTAAACTTGTGATACCTTGATTGTATCATTGTACCAGATTCACACAGTGCTTTTTCATATGTTAACTGATAAGATACTAACTGAAACATTATAAAGTAGATATTAATATCACTTCCAGCTTGAAAATATTAATTCATAATTTTTAATTATAAAATGCAAAATAATTATAAAAGTAATTTCAATGAGAGCCTACAAGAAAGAAGTCACACAATAAATTTTATATTTAATGCAAATATAATTCTGTGACTAAAACATCCCAATATTTTAAGTGCCAGACAACTATTGTTTTACATCCTATCCACTTAAGATGAAACTGCTTCAGAAACTCAGGATATCAAGATGGCTGAAATTTTCACTTACAATACTATCCATTTATATATAACATCACTCTATAACAATAGTAATAAAATAAACTGCTGGGGGTTGTTTTGCAAACCTTTAATCCTAGTATTTAGGAGGTAGATTTAGGAGAATTGCTGTGAGTTCAAGGCTTGCCTGGAACTACACAGTGAGTTCCAAGTCAGCCTGGGCTAGAGTAAAACCCTACCTTATAATAGCAATACATAATAAAAATAAACAGCATTAAAATGTCGTCACACTAAAAATATCCCATGTTGTAAACTTGACATCTTATGCACATTTTTCTAGCTGTAAATCTGATATTATTGTCTATCCAATGAGAATTAAATCTCAGCTAATTTTTAACTTACTACGCTGTTCAAATTTCCATAGTTATGTTGAAACATCTGATATCAGTAACTAAAATGAAAAAGATTTATCTGGGTTCAGGGATTCAGAGACATCAAACTATGGGCTAGCCAGCTGCATAGTTGCTAAGCCAATGATAAGGAGAACATAATTTTTGGGGCATGTGTTTGAACAAATTTGCTCACTTCAGTGACATGAATCAGATAGAGAAGTAGGTCCAGGAGCCAAGCAAAATTAAAGATATAGGCTGTTGTAGTCAGCCACACACTACTGGGATGAACCTCCAAACCTGGCACAGTTGTGGGAGAAAAGGATTTTTTTGAAGCTACAGATTCAGGGGAAGTTCCATAATGGTGAAAGAGGCTGCCCCCCCTTTTCACAGATCCAAGTACAGAGAGAAACCCATCACTAGCACCACACACACAACAGTTAACAGGCAGGGGGCTAAGGGAGAGAAATCTCCTTCCCCTTTAGGCAGCCTGAAGGTGGGGTCTTGCAACTCTATCCCAGATTTAATGGCTTCCTGAGTCTCTGGAATTTCCTTCCTGCACTGCCAACACGAGAAGAGATATTAATTTCTAGCTCTCCTGGGCTTCCTTATATCCTTCCCCCGATTGAGAGGCTGCTGTCCTGTGAACATCCTCAGAGACCCACCCAAGATAATTAAAAAGACCAAGTTGACAAAAAAAAAATCTAACCATCACATAGGCACACACCCAGCTCCTAATTACCCCAGGTAGTTCTCACCTCCTAAAGATTCTACCACCTCCCAGTGTCACCACCAGCTGAGGACCAGAACTTCCACACATGAGAGTTTTGCTATAATCAAACAGTGACACTAATCCAAATTATGAAATTGACAAGATGTAGAAAATTTATTTCCACTTAATAAATTCCTGTCCTAGCAGAGTAGTGATGGATGTGTAAATTGCCAAATAGTCTAATTTTAAACTACATTGTGATTGATTTGTAAATTAGTTGCAAATCAAACCTCAAGTTAAAGGAAAATCTTATTTTTTCAATTTAAATGATCTATAAATATGGTAACTAATCAATATCTAAATTAATTCCCCAGCCCCAATGATATTTACAGGCTATACCAGATAATATTTTATAATATATTGTAGTTATTTTAAAAGAATTAACACTATGCCATCTCTACCTTGTAGATGTGAGTAGCACCTGTTTTTGAAGTTCTTCTGGAAGTCTATATCTCAGCATATGTCAGATATACCTTGGCATCTAAAATAATCTCTTTAGTAACCAATGGGTAATATCTATCATGGAAAAGAGAAAAAGTATTTTATATTCTTGGTTAACGAAAACTTGAACAGAAGAAGAGAAAGAAAAATGATAAATAACAGAGATTCTATTTGAGATAAAATGATATACATATTAAATAAGGCTAAATGAGGCTTACATAAAAGCTGGAAGTATTATTTTCATGAATTTAAGTCAAGACAGATGTCTGAGCCTATTGAAGTCAAAGAATTAAATGAAAAACTTTCAGGTTTATTGTGGGTTTATATCACAAGGACTCAATGTCAGGTAAAATTCCATAGTCTCAATAAAAATTTTTTTTCAGTTTGTCATTCCAACAATGCCGTGCTTCATTGTATAGGAATAAGCCTACAAATAAAGCAGAACACCTGAATATTTAGATCTTAAATATCAGCATGGCTTTTAGTTTGTGGTACCCTGTAAACAGAAATAATTGAAGAACGATTCAGTTATGAATCTCCAGTCCTGGTGTCTCTTTGCAGGGGTGGGTATTCTTATAAATCACTGGAGAAAACTTCAATTTGGAGATAGATTTTGAGCTTTCCTGCTGAAACTGAGACAACTCAAGGGAAGGTATCATGAGTAAGTAATCAATTAAACATAGTATTACTCACAGATGTGATACTTAAGCATACCAAAAAGTGTACGGCTAGCCTTCTCCTGAGTCAGCATTGTTATATTTCAGTAGACTATATGTGAGGAGAAAGACACAATGGTCTAGGATCTGTTACAGTTCTAGAATCTCACTGTATTAAGTGGTTAGGGTAGAGGGGATGAAAGGGAACAAAAGAATTTCTCTTGAATTCAATTTGTTTTAAATATAGAGAGGATGTCTTTTTAATTTTTATTACTTATTGGACTGGTTTTAAAGAAATTTCCAGTTTTATTTTGAGTCTTCCAAAGAGCAGGGGAAACCCCAGTGAATGACAGAAATCAGGAAGCAGGAACAAGTTAGTCTTTGATGCGTGTTTGGTAAATTTGAGAAGAAAATAAATAGGATAGGGCAAGAAGAACTTCAGGCTGACCTCTTGTTCTAAATGTGCCTTCAAAAGAGAACTAGTACATTCAGATCAAGATTGCATGTAGAGGATTCTAGCACAACACATAGATGGGTCAATCCCTTGATATCCCAGGGAAGCACAGCCTCAAAGCAGTACCATGGGGGGTCCTCAGGAGAGCAAAGCGGAGTCAGTGCACTGTTCTCTGCAGAATCTTTCCAAGAAGCATGTTTCTGTGGCTCCCACATTTCCCTTTGTGTAAACACATAAGACAATACATGGATATTCTACTGACTTTCAGTCCTTGATTTTAAAATTATTTATTTTACCTGGAAATTTAAATTATGTTATTAAAAATTCTTTAATGAGATACTGAGTTCACAGAAAAAAAGATGATGCTTTTTTAAAAATATTTTATTTATTCATTTTCAAGCAGAGAGAGAGAGAGAGAGAGAGAAACAACAGGGCCACCACCTTGTGGGTCTGGCTTATGTGGGTCCTGGGGAATTGAACCCAGGGCCTTAGGCACTGGAGGCAAGTGCCTTAACCGCTGAGCCATCTCTCCAGCCCGATGATGCTTTTTTTAATGGCATTTTCTCTACAAGTCTGCTTGTAACTGCAGATATGCTGTAAGGGCAATTTATTCCTTATCCTATATACAGGTTTATTTAAGAAATTGTTTACTTAATATTGTAAATCAAATGATACCAGTTACAGCTTAGTGTAAAATAGACATTGATATCTATTTTTAATATGGCTGATTTCCATAATGATGAAAATGAAGTTGATGGCTACAGGTCTGTTGGAGTATCTCCAGGTTATATGTGGGTGTATGTTATGCGCTATATATAGTCTTGTGAAATTTTAACTTCATTAAATAGACTTTAGATTCTCTTGTGTGTAAAATTAGCTGTAAACAATAATTTTAATTTTAACTTTCTTAGATTAGATTATGTTTTGGTGATAATTGCTACTTTCATGCTATAAAATGAAAATATTTTTATATCAGTTTTGAAGTTTTACCTTTCCAGAATAATTTTAAATACAGATTTTAATGTATTCATATACAAATATGTCCTGATAATTCATAAATGAAATAAAAAATAATATATCATTTTCTATGAATTTAACTCAAAAAAATATTAAAGATACTTATATTTTTTTATTCAGGAGGCAAACTTTTTAATATTGTTGAAAATTCATCATTGTGTGTAATCATATAAATTTAATTGTGGATACATGTCTGTTCTTAGTGAAAGTCAGTAGTTGTGCTTGAGGGATTTCTCTGTAGTTAAGATCACTTCCAGTGCAAGCATGAAGGACTGAGGAAGCCTAAGAGAGTGCCCAGTTTTGATTCCCATGGTTCACATAAACAACTGGGCATGGCTATGAATATCTGTAAACCACAGCCCTATGGGGAGCAAGGACTAGAGAATTGTCAGGGCTTGAGGGGAAAAAAAAGCAACTTCCTGGATCAGTAAGAGACTCTGGCTAAGACAGCAAAGACAGTGATAGAGCAGGACACCTTATGTTCTCCTTCTGTGCCTGCATGGAGTATTGCATGGGTATGAACACATGCATAGATCGTACACCACACACACACACACACACACACACACACACACACACACACACACACACACACACACACGCATGCACACACATTTAATACTCATGTAAAAACCAAACATCAAAAACAAACAAAAAAAGTTGTTGGTTCCAATCTAATAATCAAAGAATATAAACCAAGGGCTGAGGACATGGTTCCTTGTTAAATCTTAGATGCACAATGGCCTTGGGTTCAATTCCAGTACTTGGGAGCAGAGGTAAGAGGATTGCTTCAAGTTCAAGGCCAGCCTGGTACTATTACAGAGTGAGTTCCATGTCAATCTGGGATACAGTGAAATCCTACTTCAAATAACCGAAAAAAAATAAAGTGGAAGAATATGAACCTGGCATGACCAATCAAATGATATTACCTGGATCCTTGAGTGTAGAATGAAACTTTACTCATGGATGTAACAGTGATGACCAAAGGTCTTAATAGAGACCTATATATTCTGCAGCATCACAAGTAGATTCTATTGACCAAATTAAAGGGTCTTTTAATTTCTCTTTACTCAATTTCAAAGGCTGACATTCCATCTCCAATGAACCATACAATGTTTTTTTTTTCAAAACATCTTTTTTTGTCATAATGCTTCCACCATCAGGTTCCATTCCAGAATATCAAGACTCAGATAAAAACTAAAACTGTCTTCTAACAAAAAGAATATCTTTTGGAGAGAAAAGGAATCTTGATGTATAGCTGTTGAAGTCAGCCAAGGAAGAAGGCATAACACTTCTTAGATCAGAGTGAAGTTGTCTGTAGAAAATGTGCAATTGGATACTGGGCCTGCTTTATTCGGTGAAGCTCCCTTTCTTTCTCTTTTTTTTTTTTTGTGCATTAAAACTCCTCCTTATTTACTTCAATTTGTTTTGATTTTGTCAAGCCTTGGGGATTCTTTTTATCAATTCCACCCAGGCTTCCTTCAATGTCTCCAGAACTATAAATTGTCAGGTGCAAATACATTCCGCCCAAAAACAAGAAAAGTAAACCAAACAAATAAAAACCAGAAAATGTTTTTCTCATTTAAAAGGTAATTTAATTTTTCTAGATATATGGGAGGCTTGAGAATTCTCTGTGGGTGTTAGACTGACATTATTATAGGTGAGACAGCATAGGTTGCACTATATGCTTAGTAGATAATTCTAAAGTATGCATGGAAACAAAGGGTGATCAACACTGATTCACTGAGAAATTTGTGGTTCTCTGATGTCCTTGCAATAGTCTACAAAGAGAAATGCAAACATAATTATAGTTAGAAATCTAAATGAGTTCAGTTTGTGTGCTAAGCTAATGTAACTCCTTCTTAAAGTGCATAACGGACACGAGAAATCACTGGGACTGGAGTGGATAATCAGCACCTTTGAGAATTGCTTCAGTTGTAATATGAAATGGTATAGCTGAAATGCATGAGTGCACTAAATTCAACGGGACTTCTCTATGGACAAAATGGTAATAGGCTGTTGTGGAGACAGTGAGTAAAGTTACAACATAAGACCAGGAATGGAATAAAAACCATGATGTGACCTCAATCGACCAAAGGCTTTAAAGCTTTACCATATTCTTTTATGTGAGATTTAATTATGACTTGGTCTCTAGTCCTGCACACTGGATAGAGTCAAGGTTTGCTTCTTCCTGTAGTGATGAAGCCTCTGCTACTGCTGGAGTTGCAGAATGAAACATCTGAGACAACTAACCTCAGCTTTCCATATTATTGCTGGTATACTTAGAGATCCTGGCTTCCTCTTCCTCTCTACCTATTCTGCAGCCCACAGTGGTGCTCGAGGGTATTCTCTTTAATGTGTAGGTAAATAAGACACCAAGGAACCCTGCATGAAGATCATCCAAGAAAAGATTCTACACATGGGGAAATAATCTGTCTGCAGGTGTCATTATGTCATTATTCAGGACATCGATTATTTTCTTTTCTCCCAGTAGTCTCTTCTGTGGCCATCTGATAAGGCTTCTTAGTACTTTGTCATTAAATATCCACTACTAGGTCTCAGCTGTCAACTTGAGCATAATGTGGCACTGACTTTCCTGCCATTTTGACTTCATTCATTTTGCCTTTCGACAATAAAATTTAACAAAGTAAAAACATACACACATCCCAGATGGCTCTTTTTTTTATAATGCTCATCTACAAGAGTAGCATCTAAAATCTGTATTAGCTTCTCAAGGTAAGAATTGTGCTGATGGCATCTACTTTTTTGGTAAAGAACAGTCTTTATTAGCATTGTTCGTTCAGCAGTATCAAATTACTCAAGTTACTTCCCTTTGGTTACCTGGAACATGATACTGGAATATATTACAGCTTTGACAAAATCTCCTACTGAAGAAATATAGATTTGATAGAGATACTGCTTGATTGGGGCAGTCAATTTTTTAACATTGAAAATTATAATGTATTCATGAAAGTAAGTTAAATTAGTAAGTAAGTAAGTTAGTAAGTAAGTAAGTAAGTAAGGCACATAGACTTTATAAGAATAAAGTAGGGATCACGGCGAAAACTAGCTTCCAATGTTAAGAGTTGCATGGCTGCAAAGAGAACTACATGTCAGAAAATTACAGGGTACCTGAAAAACAGGATGGAAACTTTTAGGTAGGTATACCTGAGTACCTTGAGCCACCAGACTGAAACAACAAACTTCCCCTTTCCTAGAGATCAGACCCTCTTTCCTGGAGACAACTCACTCTATAATGTGGATTCTCCTTAAAATCCATCAGTGTGGCCTTCAAATCCACTACCAATGGCATATCTTTGCACAGCCTAATTAAATACCAAAGGATCATAGGAACCAGTGCAGATCAGTAGATTGGTTCCATGAAGTGGAATATAACATTGGACTTGGATCATGTGTAAACTGACCATTGAACAGTTCATATTGAAATAACCTGAAAACTCACTATGTGACTCTCATTAAAATGATACCTTTAAGGACAGGAATTAGAAGATGAAGGGAGCTTAGTACCCTCTCATTTCACAATGCATTGAATAAATTCAAATTTTCTCCTAGCTTTGTCTCAGTTCTTGAGCATGTTGTTGGGATAACCAGATTTAGAAGCTAATGTATAAATCTATATTACATTTCCATGTACAATCATATGTCAGGTCAGATCATCATAGGGTGTAATTTATATCATCACTTACAGTGAATTATTTTTCTTTTCTAGCCCACTTAACAATTCGATAATAGGTGATATGCTTACTTTTTATTTGATTTTTTGGTTTTTCGAGGTATTGTCTCCCTCCAGACCAGGCTCACCTAGAATTCACTATGTAGTCTCACGGTGACCTTGAACTCACATTGATCCTCCTACCACTACCTCCTGAGTGCTGAGACTAAAGGCATATACCACCACACCCAGCTATTCCTAAATATTATTGATAGACTTCTATTTTCCTACCTTATGAATGAAGAAATTGAGGCTCAGAGCAACTTTATTTAAAAAAAACAAACTGTACTGCTGTTTTGGAGGCAAAATCTAATTCTGATTTTTGTGCTCTTGCCATTATCTTTAAAGTTATGTTCTTACTCTATTTTATGTTAAATGTTATCCTTATTTCTATCATGATAAATATATTCTCAAAATTTAAAAGAGAATATATGAAAAACATCAAAAGAAGTTAAAAATCCACCATTAATTTTGTAAAGCTTCATATTTTAGTTATCCACGATACCACTAACATTATAGTCTAGAACTCAAAAGAAAGGAAACAATATTAACAATAATAACAAGTTTATGGAGATGTTCAATAATGCCCTCATAGATGTGCATTTCTCATTGATCATAGCATGGTTTACTGTCCAGAGCTAAATATTCAACATGGTCTTAAATGTCAGGGATACTGTCACAACACGAATGCAAGGACCAAAGAAATAGTAGCTCATTAGTGTAGGTGAGTAATGCCATGTGTCAAGTGGCAGGCTACCAGCTGATGAAGGTGCTTCCCTTCTTCAGTATTCCTTCTGGCTGTTGAATGATATTGTTATGAAAGAATAATAACAAGATGAATTTTGGTGGTTAATAATAGAAATTATCTGTGTACCTATTCATATCCTCCAAAGCACTTCTTCAATAAGTGGGGATGCTATTGGCCTCTGCCTTATCTTCTTTTCATAAAATATCTTCTCATCTGCTTGAAATAGTTTGTGAATGAATGATTTGTTTTAATTAATAACAATATAGTCTGCATGTAGTAATTAAATTAATTATATGAATAATATACAAAATATGGAAATGAGAAATAAGGAAATAATTTTTCTAAGTTGAAGAAATCATAAATAAACTTAGTAAAAGTATATATCCTGGTTATGTTGGCATCCAACATATACAGCATATCAATATAGAGTTCAAAATGCTCAGAACTGTAAGTTTTGATAGATCTTTCCATATTGTGTTCCAGAAATAGTGTGCTAACATTAAAATATTACTTGGTTTATGAGAAGACCTGTCTATCCACTTCTGAGCCTCCTCATTACCTTTGCTTGCTTTCTTTTCCTTCTGGTTCTTTAAACCTGTTGATAAATGGCAATAAGTGACATTTTATTTGGAATTATTTAGAAGCACAGAAATTTTAATTATATGCCACCTCATTTCAACCGAAATGCCTAGAAGCCAGTATGTTTTATGATAAGTATGTATGACAATGTAACCACTTGTTTTCTTTACTTAACTGGCTTTATTTTTCCTTGATGTTACTTCTCCAAAATAAAGGGCAAAACACATTGCATTTCTGAACCTCAGTGAAGCACCTTGTACATCTTTTCAATCATCGCAGTCTCAGTATCCTTGATTAGAACTTTCTTCAAGAAGCACTGAACTCTGTACATGGTTGTTATCCTGCTGATTTGGTTTTTTGTTGCCATTGTCGCTGAAGAAGAATGTCACAAAGTTTCTTTGTGCTCCATCAGAGTACCAATATAAAAGAAAGAATGGTCTTTCTTTTATTTGTATGTTATTTCTATGGTCTGTAATATAAGAGAAAGAGGACAGTAAGCTAGCTATGTTAGGTTGCTATTACTATTTTTTTTAAAAAAAAATCTCAAATGATAGAATACAACAGAAAATGTTTGTTTTGACTCAGTCTGTAATTTTCAGTTCACAACATGGTAGACCAATGACTTTTAGGCATCTGGATAATGGAGCAGGAGCTGTTATAAGTAGCTTGTATTATGGAAAAACTGTTTATAATCAGATTGAATATCAGTTGGGAGGAGGAAGAAGCTGGTTTCCTGATCTTTCTCATGGACATGACCCTAATGATAACACCTACCACGGAAATATCCTCATAAAAACTCCACCATCTCACAGTATTGACAAGCTGGGGGCTAAGGCTTTAAACCCCAGGGCTTTTGGGGGAGAGTGCAGAATCAAACTCTATAGTCAACTATGTAAGCAAATAGTAGTGCATTAAAATGGAGTTTTTGCAATCAACTGAATGGAAAGGCAAACTATGAAAGGATGAAAATGCTCACAAACTAATGGATAAGGTGTTAATAATAAGAATCTACAACCAAATAACAAAAAAGTAACAACACAACAGTGATGACAAAAAAATCACCATAATTTTTTAATCGGCATATAAAAGGAGTGATCCTGGGAATTTAACAAGATGAAGTATGAAGTCACTGTTTGTATTACATAGTAGTGGGAGGCATTAGTAATGTTTATGTGCTATGCTTGACTACTTTTCAGAGAATAAAGAATTTACAACTTTCAAAAATAACAATTAGTATCCGGTTCAAGATAGCCAACTAGTAGCCATGCTGTGTTCCCTGGGAAACAAGGGTTAGGATTTTCAGAGGTGATCCAGGCCATGGACACAAGCTGAGGCCACACTCCAAACTCCAGCCCCTCCCCAGGAACGATCCTCCTGACTGAAAGCCACCAACGAGGATCAGCACCCGCTGGAGTCCTTGAGCAGTAAAGCCCAGCTGGCAGGCCATGGTCCAGTGGTCTGAGCTGGCTGAACTCTGCCCCCCCACCAGCCACAAACCCCTTGACTCCACCCAAGGCGCCCTTCCAGGCTCTACCCATCATGGCCAGGGACCTCCATATATCCGCCCCCTGTGTCCTCCCATTCCCATGGCTGTGCCCTCATGCCTTCCCAACTCCAAGGCTCCCCTCACATGCCCCTGTACCTCCACAGCTCCACTCCTACACCTTCTGACCCCCGTGGCCCCACCCCTATGACCTCTGAGGCTCAACCCTCTGCACCCTCCAACCTTGGAGGATACACCCCATGCACCCCCACCCCTCAAGGTTTTTCCCATGCCCCCGCAGGCCCCACAGGTTTTCCAAACCCCCCCCCCAGCTCCTGCAGTTTCCCTGGTAGCTAATTCCCACTGTTTCTCCTAAGGCAAAACTGGTTCCTGGGCAGCCTGAAACAGGCACTCACCCTTCCCCAGTCTCACCTAGTCCCTGAGGGAACACAGTACACTCCCATAGGTTACCTATGACTTGGCACCCCATGCTCCACCTACTTATTTCCTACATGCTCCACACACCCCAACTGGTTACTTCCAGTCTCACCATCAAAGCCCAGCCAGTGATCTGAGGGCACACACACTCGCAAATAAAACAGTAAAGTGCATAACCCTAGTCATGGAGCACAGTGTACTCCCCATCCACACTAGCAAAGTGTAGACATCTCAAAGGAATCCACCAATCACCCCAAGTGGAATAAAAATGGGCAGACCCCAACACAAAACTATTTCACCAGCTGAGGAAACCACACCAAATGACAACAATGATACCACGAAAGAGAGAGCATGGAGGCAGGCACAGAAAGACATGACACTAAGCCCCAATCATACTGCTACAGATCCTAAGGAGAACTTCATGTTAGCCATGCAAGAAAAGATAGACAAGCATTTTGAAAAAGTACAATGCCAGCTCACAAACTTTGCCACCAGGCTTAATATGATAGAGGTGAACCAAATGGATTTCAGAAGAGAAATAATAGAACTAAAGGCAAACCAGCAAGCTGAAGGTATCAAAAATCAGCTATCCAAATTAAGCAAAAACATGTGTAAATATAAAAATGAGTGTCAGGAAGAAGTAATTAAATCAAACCTTGAAATGAAAACACATCTCAACAGGATGATAGAAGCAACCCAAAAAGAAGTTTCAGAAAACAAACACCATACTGAAATAATAAGAACACCCCTAGAATCTCTCACCAACAGAATCAATCACTGGGAAAACAGGACCTCAGACATAAAAGACAAAAGAGGAGAATAAAAGAGAAATCAGAAACTTGACGAAATTCAAAAGAGCAAGTGAAGAAGACTCAAGCAAAATGTGGCATACCATAAGAAGACCTAATCTTAGGATCATGGGGATTCCAGAAGGAGAAGAAAACCAGGCTAGGGGCATAGAAAATATTTTCAACAGAATTATTCAAGAAAACTTTCTAGAGCCGGGTGTGGTGGTACACACCTTTAATCCCAGTACTCAGGAGGCAGAGGTAGGAGGATTACCATGAGTTCAAGGCCACCCTGAGACTACAGAGTGAATTCCAGATCAGCCTGGACTAGAGTGAGACCCTATCTTAAAAAAAAAATAAAAGAAAAGAAAAAGAAAACTTTCTACACCTGGCAAGAGATAATCCTAAAAGACATACACAGGGCACCAAACAAATTGCTTTAAAGGAGAACTCTTGACGACATATCTTAATTACGATGCCAAACATTGAAGGTAAAGAGAGTACTTAGAGCAGTGAGAGAGAAGGGAAACTCATCACCTACAAAGGCAAACCCATCAGACTCATTGCAGACCTCTCCATACAGATTTTCAAAGCCAGAGGAGCTTTTTTATAGCTCTTTTTTTTTCTAGGCCTAAAGAAGTACCCATTCCAGGGCTGAAGACATGGCTTAGCGGTTAAGGCATTTGTCTGCAATGCAGAAGGACCCGAGTTCAATTCCCCAGTGCCCACATAAAGCCAGATGCACAAGAGGGCGTATGTGTCTGGAGTTTGTGCTGTGCCCATTCTCTCTCTCTCTCTCTCTCTCTCTCTCTCTCTCTCTCTCTCTCTCTCTCTCTCTCTCTCTCTCTCTCTCTCCCTAATAAATAAATAAAATATATTTTAAAAAAGAAGTACCCATTCCAACCTCGATGACTGTACCCAGCAAAGTTATCCATCATTATATATGCAGAAATTAAAGTATTTCATGAAACTAACCAGCTCTATAATTACTTGAACACAAAGCCAAACCTTCAAACGACACTGCAGGAGATATCCCATGAAGATTAAACAAGCAACCATTCTCAGGATACGAACAGAGAACAAGCAAGGTAACACTAAAGAGATATCGACAGCATCTCAGATACCAACCCCCATAGTCTCTCCAACATGGCAGGGCTTAAAGAAAATCTCATAGTTAAAACTATGAATTGAAATGGTCTTACCTCACCTTTAAAAAGACACATGATAGCAAGTTGGATCAGAAAAATCTGATTCCATATGTTGCCTTCAAGGCACACACCTTATTGCTAAAGACAGGATACTGAAGGTAAAAGGATGGAAAACAATTTTCTAGGCAAGTGGGAAAATCTAGTAGCTCAGGAAGTGCAACACTCACTTAACCAATGGGACCTGATCAGGCTCAAAAGCTTCTGTACAGACAAAAACACAGTACTCAAAGCCAATAGACCCCAAGCAAACTTGGAGATGATTTTTTCCAGCTACAGTTCAGACAAAGGCCTAATCTCCAAAACCTACAGATAACTCAAAAAAAATTAATAACAAAAACTCAAACTGCCCTCTCACAAAATGGGGCACTGATCTCAACAGAGAATTCACAGAAGAGGAAACAAATGTGGCCTTTACTCCCATGAGAAAGTGCTCAGCATCCTTAAATATCAGGGAAATGGAAATAAAAAACACAATGAAATTCAACCTTACTCCAGTCAGAATGGCAATCATAAAGAAAACTAACAACAATAAGTGCTGGCGAGGATGCTAGGAAAAAGGAACCCTCATTCACTGCTGGTGGGATTGCAAGCTATGGAAAGCACTGTGGAGACTCTCGGGCCCCCAATAAGAGATGCACTATGCCAGCGATTGACAGAGAGGCTACTAAATATAGAATCTAAATACTAGGGCCAGTGGAACTGGGCTGACTCCTAGGCTATCCATGGCCCTCTGCCCCAAGGACTGATCT
>PVHP010037011.1:0-17591 GCA_004024765.1 Zapus hudsonius
AAATATTTTATTTATTCATTTTCAAGCAGAGAAATGAGAGAGAGCGCCACCTTGTGGGTCTGGCATATGTGGGTCCTGGGGAATTGAACCAGGGTCCTTGGGCACTAGAGGCAAGTGCCTTAACCGCAGACCCATCTCTCCAGCCCAACCCTTCCTTTTTTAAAAAAAAGATTTTATTTATTTGTAAGCAGAGAGATACAGAGAGAGAGAGAGAGAGAGAGAGAGAGAGAGAGAGAGAGAGAGAGAATGGGTGCGCCAGAGCCTCTAGCCACTGCAAGCAAATTCCAGATGCATGTGCCACTTTGTGCATCTGGCTTACATGGGTACTGGGGAATTGAACCCAGGGACCTTAGGCTCTGGAGGCAACTGACTTAACCACTGAGCCATCATCCCAGCCCAACCTTTCCTTTTTTAATTGGCTTCCAGTCATAGCAATGAGCGCAGTAACTAATACACCCTTCATCTTGGGATCTGGTTGTTTTGTTTGCCTGCTGACAGATTCTAGAAACTTCAAACACCACTGATAAAGCCAAAGATGGCCTGCAGAGATAATGCATGTTCTCCTGAAGACATCTTAAACAAGAGTGTTCAAGACAACAAATGAAATGTGCTTCTGTAGGGCCAGAAAGTTTATAACCCTGATTTTTACCAGATTAGCAATCATCCTTACAATTGCAACAACACAATTTGAATTTGAGGAGGGCTCGAGAGATGGCTCAGTAGTTAAAGGCACTTGCTTGAACTTGAGGATTGCTCTGAGAGGCAGTCCATGTCTGAAACTGAAAACCATAGGCCTTGGGAGGAAGCTAAATGTTGGCTACCTGGATATGTTGTGCACATCCAACTGCCCTCTAAATATTTATGTCTTTGCCCATAGATTATTCGGTTCTCACCTTTGGTTAGAGGAGCTTCTTTTTAAAAACCCATCAAAGTGATGATAAGAAGTGATTATTGTGGGCTGGAGAGATGGCTCAGCGGTTAAGGTGCTTGCCTGCAAAGCTTAACAACCTGGGTTCAATTCCTCAGTACCCACATAAAGCCAGATGCAGCGGCTAGAGGCCCTGGCACACCCATTCTCTCTGTCTGTCTGTCTGTCTCTCTATCTCTCCCTGCTTTCAAATAAATAAAAATCTTTTTTAAAAAGTAAGTGATTGTTGAATGCTCAGCACTAAATGAGACATTTCTAGCGTACCTTCCGAAGCTCAGGGAACATTGTGGAAGATGGGTGGGAAGAATTTAAGAGCCAGAGGAGGAGAGGAGAGTTTTGAATGCACCTTCCAGCCTCCGGGACATTGATTTTCCTAGTGGCATTTGGATGTTTTCTTTCTGTTCTGTTTTGTGTTTGAGACAGTATGTAACCCAAGCTGGCCTGGAACTCACTGTGTATCCCAGGACAATCTTGACCTCAAAGTCTTCCCAAAGGCTGGATTATAGATGTATATGTACCATCAAGCCCAGAAGTTCATCTTTTTTTTAATATTTTATTTATTCATTTTCATTTTCAAGCAGAAAGAGAGAGAGAGCACCAGGGCCACCACCTTGTGGGCCTGGCTTATGTGAGTACTGGGGAATTGAACCCGGGGCCTTAGGCACTGGAGGCAAGTGCCTTAACCACTGAGCCATCTCTCCAGCCCCAGAAGTTCATCTTTGAAGGTTGTGATTTGAAAGTGAAATGTTCCCCTACAGACTTGTGTGTTTGAACACTTGGTCACCAGCTGGTGGTGCTGTTTTGGAAGGTTGTGGAAACTTTAAGAG
Organism: Zapus hudsonius; assembly: GCA_004024765.1. Lineage (NCBI taxonomy): Eukaryota > Metazoa > Chordata > Mammalia > Rodentia > Dipodidae > Zapus > Zapus hudsonius. The sequence goes on from PVHP010037011.1 coordinate 1,756, forward strand.
GAAGTGGGTTACTGGGGGCAGGCCTTAGGGCTTTTTTTAATGTTTTTATTTACTTATTTGAAAAAGAGAGCGAGAACATGGACAGGCCAGGGGCTCCAGCTACTGCAAACAAACTCCAGATGTTTATGCCACTTTGTGCATTTGGCTTTAAGAAGGTGCTGGGGAATCGAACCCAGGCTGTCAGGCTTTGCAAGCAAGCATCTTTAACCACTGAATCATCTCCCAGTCCAGGTCTTGGATTTTAGCCCCACTTCCTGTTTGCTCTCTGCTGTGATGTGACTAGCAAGCTTCCCGCTTCTGCCACCATGCCTCCTTCCCTGCGGTGATGGACTGTTGTCATAGCCAGCCACACGCCGCTGGGATGAATCTCCAAAGCACACACGACTATGGGGAGGAAAAGTATTTATTGAGGTATCAGACCCAGGGGAAGTTAAGGAAAAAAAGGCTGGCCCCTTTTCACAGATCCAAGCAGAGACAGAGACAGAAGCCCAGCACCAGCACCAAGCAAGCACACTGTGATTCACAAAATGCAGATCTCCAGACCAGGATTCCTGGCTCTTCTTTTGCATATCTATCCTTACTATTTTACTTCCAAATTAGAAAGGGTCAGTCCCCAGGAGGCTAGGCCAAAGTGGCACTTCCTCCAGCCAGAAGCCTGGAGGCAATTAATAATTTTAATAAATCCTTAATTCTTTGGGGGGACATTATTCAAACTACCACAACTGTGTTGCCCTCAAACTGTAAATCAAAATAAACCCTTCCTTTCCTTAAATTGTTATTCGTTGGGTATTTGGTCATAGCAACAACAACAACAACAACAAAGTAACTAATGCAAAGATGAACTAATGCTCAGCCTCCTTGAACAGGTGATCAAGAGAAGTCATGGTGGGGTGGAAGACGCCCTACACAGGTGGCTCACTATAAAGATTCCTCACTCCTGTCTCTTCTGCCCCTTTAAAAGGATACACTAGCCCCCCACATACACACACACACACACACACACACACACACACACACACACACCTTTGTCTGCTGTACCTACCACAGCTCCAATGAGGACCAGGGAAACTAAAACAGAAAGACTTCCTTTCACTTCTCGTCATCCGTCTCTCCTCTCCCTGGTACTCCCAAGGGTGCTAAGTATAAACCAGGAGAAAGATGAAGAATGACTCACGAGGAAATCTACCAGGGATTCTCTAAGTGTTGAGCCGCAGCTCATGCGTAGCATTGAGCTTTGATTTATCATCGTTTTAATTTCTTAGCAAGTGAAGGGCACCCTCGTAAAGCATTATCGCAGCCTTGCTTTTGAATAGAGATAAACCGTTTCTCTCATGCCGGGGCTATGAAACCCCATTCTCTTGATCTGCAGTCCAAGGGGAAATCTGCAGAGGTTAAGAGCATTAATACAGATTGAGTAAGGTCCTTTGATATCCTACAGAGTGAACCACTTCACAGCCATTAACATGTAGATGTTTAAACAAACTCGCCTTACTCTGAGGAGGGGGTGGCTACAGAGGGCTGCTGCTTGTGATAGGTGCCTTTGAGAGATTCTAGAATGAAGTAGTAATGCCCAGATGCTGCCCCAGAGATCCAATCACCCAGCTGTGGGCCATGCAGGACCTGCCATGTGATCCCATGTTCCCACTCTGCCCGCTGCTCTGTTCCACAGCCCTGAAGTAGACCCCTCATAAACAAACACCTTCCACGCCCCACTCCATCCCAGCATCAACTCACTCAGGGATGTCACACAGGAATTGGGACTTCAACTGGCACTGCCTTGTATGGGCCCAAGAGAATATCCTGGATGGTGAATCTGATTGGCCCTGAGAGGGGGTCATCACTGGCATGCCATCAAGAAATGCATATGTTATTGGGGATAACAACTCATTGTTGGCCCGCTAAACAATGTAATTCATTATGGACAATAAAAAAAAAGAAATGGATATGTTGAGCTGGAGAGACATCTCAATGGGTAAAGCATTTGCTACACAAGCATGAGGACCTAAGGGTTTTCTTGCATTTATTTGAGAGAGAGAGAGCGAGAGAGAGAGAGAGAGAGAGAGAGAGAGAGAGAGAGAGAGAGGAATAGAGGATGGGTGTGCCAGAGCCTCCTGCCACTGCAAATGAACTCTAGACACATGTACCACTTTGTACATATGGCTTTATGTGAGTACTGAGGAATCAAATCCAGATCACCAGGTTTTGCAAGCAAGTGTCCATAACCACTGAGCCATCTTCTCAACCCAGGATCTGAGTTTGGATCCCCAGAACCCACATAAAAGCTGTGTGTGTTGACTCACACCTGTCATCCAGTGCTAGAGAGGCAGAGACAGGAGGATCCCTAGGGCTCATTTGCTAGCTAGTCTAGCAGAATTGGTGTTGTGATTTTCTCATTGCTAGGATAAAAACACCAGATCAGAAGCAGTTTATGGGAGGAATGAGTTTATTCCTGGCTTACAGTTTTGAGGGGAAGCTACATCATGGGGGAGAAAGCATGGCAGAGCAGAGACTGGACATCACATCTTGCCACAGCAGCTGGCAAGAAACATCAAGAGAGCGAGCTAACTCTCACTTTTGGCCAGAGAAGCTTCTCTTTTCTTTTTCTTTTTGTTTTTTTTTTTTGTTTGTTTTTCGAGGTACAGTCTCGCTCTAGTCCAGGCTGACCTGGAATTCACTATGTAGTCTCAGGGTGGCCTTGAATTTACGGCAATCCTCCTACCTCTGCCTCCCAAGTGCTGGGATTAAAGGCATGTGTCACCACACCCGGCGAATCTTCTCTTTTTAATAGCAATGACCACTGGGATAACTCAAGTCAGCATAGTGCTGAGAAGAAATGACAGTGGAGTGTTCAGCACTGGGACATCTCTATCACACTTCCCAAGGCTCAGGTCTATTGCAGAAGAGGTGGTGGAAAGATTGTAAGAGACAAAGGAAGGGGAGGACTGCTTACAGTGCAAACCTCCAGACACAAAATGGCCTTGATATTCATGACTTCACAGTGCTTGACACTACCTTCATAAAACCTTCAAAATGGAAAGAAAAGTTGATGATATCAAAATAAAATAGAGACTAATTGAGAGGGGGAGGGAATGGGAAGAGAGTTATCATAGTTTATTGTCTACAAGTATGCAAACTGTCAATAAAAACTTTTCTTTAAGCCAGGCATGGTGGCACACGCCTTTAATCCCAGCACTCAGGAGGCAGAGGTAGGAGGATCGCCGTGAGTTCAAGGCCACCCTGAGGCTACATAGTGAATTCCAGGTCAGCCTGGGCTAGAGCGAGACCCTACCTCAACAAAAAAAAAAACTTTTAAAAAAGAGAGTGAATGAGCTAGAGAGGCTAACTATAACACACCTAAGCTTACCCCAAGAAGCACACCTTCCCCAGCAATTCTCCACCTCCCGAACAGTCACCAGCTAGAGACCAAGCATTCAAACGACCGGAGGCTATGGGGGACATTTCTTTCAAGCCAAATTGGTGAGCTCTGAGTTCATTAAAAGACCCTGTCTTAGAGTAAAACAGGAAAGAATAGTCAAAGAAGATATCCAACATCTTCCTCTGGCTTACATATACATGTGCATATACGTGTGACCACACAATATGAACATACATTACACACATGCACACTACACATATATACACATACACACAAAAATTCACATATTGTGCAAATTTTCCCAGGGAGGCTATTTCTATCTATCCCATACTGTCGTAGTCAGCCACACATCACTGGGATGAATCTCCAAACCAGGCACAATTTTGGGGAGGAAAGTATTTATTGAAGTAACAGACCCAGGGGAAGTTAAGCAAAAGGTTGGCTCCCTTTCATAGAAGCAAGCAGAGAGAGAAAACCCACCTCCGGCACCTCAAGCAAGCAAGCACATTGTAACACTGTAATTCACAAAAATGCAGAACTGCCAGACTGGGGTTCCGGCTTTTCTTTTGCATATCTATCCCTAGTATTTTGCATCCAATTTAGAAAGGGCCAGTCCCCAGGAGGCTAGGCCAAAGTGACACTTCCTCCTTCCAGAAGCCTGTAGACAATTAACAATTTTAATAAACCATTGATTCTATTGGGGGACATCTACTCAAACTACCACACATACACAGAAGACAACAGATTAGAGAAACAGTCCAGCTTGGGAACCAATGAGCTTACTTGGGTTATTTACAGGAGTACTGACCACAGAGGCGACTGCATCTCTGCAAAGCCCCTCCCCCCCCCCAGCTAAGTGATGACTCATGAAAGCTGTATTCCTGAAGCTCCCTGCACAACCTGCAGGCACCCCACCACCCAAGAGTCTCCTCCCCCTAGAAATAACTCAATGGTCATTTAACCTTGGGGAAGGGCTTTGTGAGTCTTGTAAGTTTCAGGAGCTTTCTGAGTCTTGTAAATTGCTGGTGGCTTACATGAGTCTTTTGAGTTTCTCTCCCTCCCTTTCTCCCTTCCTCCTTTCCTCCCTCCCTTTCTCCCTCCCTCCCTCCCTCCAGGAGAGAATGTTTCAGTCTAGAGGTAGTAGCTACCCAACAGCATAAGCCACCACCTCTGCCTCCCGAGTGCTGTCTAGCAACCTATATTTTTAAAGCAGGATGAGTGAGATGCACAAGACGAAAAACAAAACACCACCTTTCCTTTTAACAAAACTTGTTCCTGGGCTGGAGAGATGGCTCAGCGGTTGAGGCACTTGCTCCAGTGCCTGGGGCCCTGGGTTTGATTCCCCAGGACCCACATGGGCCAGACCCACAAGGTGGTGGCCCTGGTGCATTCTCTCTCTCTCTCTCTCTCTCTCTCTCTCTCTCTCTCTCTCTCTCTCTCTCTCTCTCATCTCTCTGCTTGAAGATGAATAAATAAAATATTTTTTAAAAAGAAACCTTTAAAAAAAAACTTGTTGCTATCTCACTGCTATCTGGGTCAGGCGTGAGCACCATGCTTTAGGGATCTTAGGGTAAGTGAGTTCCATGGAGCTTTTCCCAAAGCATATCCTCATCCTAATCCATCTGCCGGACACCGTCTGGGTGTGGAGACAGCTTCTAAGTGCTCCATCACATGACTCTGATCCGATACAAGCCAGAGTCAAACCCCCAGCCATCATTGGGTGATTTAGTACCTGGAAAGCTGCAAAGCTCATGGAGACTTGTGAAGGCACACAGGGCTTCTTCCTCTTCCTGGGCGAAGGGCACTCCTGGGTGTGTGGTTAGCCAGGGGTCGCCAGCTGCATGGGACGGGGCAGGTTGATTGCATATCTCTCATTGTGCCTTACTGGGTGTAAGGATGGCCTGTGTTAGAATGACTGCCACGGTGGCAGATGGGACACTCTGGCAAAGCTCCAAATAAAGGGTTCATCGTGATTGTCAGCTTAAGTGGATCTGGAATTGTGGTGGTTGGACTGGGACATGTCCCCCACAGCCTCACGTGTTTGTCACACACTCAATCCTCAACTGCTTAGCCTTTGGCAGGTGGAGTTTTGCTGGAGGAGGTCTGTCACTGGGGGTGACCTGGAGGTTTATTAGTTCAGCCCTACTGGGTGTTAGGTAGCTAGCTCCTCTCGCTCTTCCTCCCTGCGCTGATGTGAGAAGATGTGATACCTACCCTCTGCTCTGCCATGCTTTCTCCACCACAATGAAACCTCCCCTTGACGCTGTAGACTTGGAAGACACCCTTTCCTTCCGTCTACTGCTTTGGGTTCAGTATTTTGTCATAGCAACAAGGAGGTAAATGCAACAGAAGACAAGTCAGAGACATGCCTCTTGGTGGATTTGTGACATTATTTCCAGAATGGATTGATTTAGGACAGAAGGCCCACACCCCAGAGTGAGCAACACCCATCTGGTTGCTTACCCAGATATAAAGGGTGGCTTTGAACTCACTCTGTAGCCCAGGCTGTCTTTGAACCACACATCTCCTGCCTCAGTTTCCCCAGTAGCTGGGATTGTAAGCTTGTGCCACCAGGCCCGGCTCACATATCCTTCATATAAAGCTCTGTGCAGGGGGTTCTGGAAATACAACAGTGGGGTGAGTGGGGGACATCCTGTGCCAGCCTTGTGCCGACTCCAGCAGTAAAGAACTTGGTCTTTATTTATAGGTCTGTCTCCGGGATCTGACAGGAGGCGTTGAGATGCTTCCAGCACACTGAATGAGATTTCCAGAAAGACATTCCGTGGGGAAAGAGGCCCCTGGGGAGTGAGAGAGGAGACAAGGTGAATCATGCAAAAGGAGCTGGCTGGCATGTGGGAGCTGACCCTCCCTCCTCAGAAGGGGAAAGGCAGAGAGCCATTCTGGGAACCCTTGAGCCTTGTCACCTTCCAACAGAACAATGAAGGCAGTGGTAAAAAATACTTTGATGTGGGGCTCAGAGATAGATCAAGCAGTTAAAGGTGCATTCTTGCAAACCCTGCCAGCCCAGGTTCGATTCCCCAGCACCCACTTAAAGCCTGACACAAAATGTGGTGGAAGCATCTGGCATTCTGTTTGCAGGGACAAGAAACAGAGAGAGACACACACACAGAGAGAGAGAGAGAGAGAGAGAGAGAGAGAGCTCCAACTTCCCCCTCAGCAAAGGCACTAACATGTCCTTAAGGCTTTCTGTTGGGGACAGCTAAGCCCAAAGCAACTCTGGGTATTGCCTCTCTCTCTCTCTCTCTCTCTCTCTCTCTCTCTCTCTCTCTCTCTCTCCCTCCCTCCCTCCCTCCCTCTCTGTACCTCTCCCTCCTTTTTCCTCTACTTCCCCTCTTTCCTCTCCACCCCAGTGGTGGGCATTAGAGCTGCTGGAATGTTCTGGCTCTTTCAACCCCCTGGGAGCATGACCTGAGAGCACTTTGGCTCCTGTTTGAAACCACATTTGTCCTGTGTCTTGTGCTGCCTGGTGAAGTGTGAGTGAGAATTCCACGCTTAGAATCCCTACCATGGGCCTGGGAGATGGCTGAATGGTAAGAGCCTTGCTGTATGCGCAAGCAGGAGATCGCAAATTCATGTCCAGCATCACAGAAAGAGCTGGATGTGCAAACTGGACACAGAGTAGCATACGTGTCTGTGATCCCAAAACCCTTATGGCAAAGGGAGGGGAGCCAGGGGACTCTGGGAGCTTGGGAGCAAGGCAGACTGGTGCACATGAGGCCACAGAAACTAAACAAGGGAGACCCTGTCTCAAGCCAAGTGAAAGGCGAGGACAGATACCCCGAGGTTGTCCTCAGACCTCCACCTGTATGTTGTGGTGTGTGCATACTGAGAGACACACACAGTGTGTGCAGACCCACATGTGCACACAACACACACACACAATTTTTTAAAAGTCGATGTAAGCCTGGTATGTTTACTCCCAGCACAGGCAGAGGTAGGAGGTTGGCTGTAAATTCAAAGCCACCCTGAGATTACATAGTGAGTTCCAGGTCAGTCTTGGCTATATTGAAAGGGGAGTCATTCCCTTCTGTGATGTGACACTAATATGTGGGATCCAGAGGGGAATAAGAGCAGGTAACGGAGCTCTATATGATCAAGTTACAATATGTATGTGTGAAATTACAATATGTGTGTATATGAAATTGTCAATGAGCAAATAAAATGGGGGGTGGAGAGATGGCTTAGCGGTTAAGGAAGTTATTTCCAGAGCCTAAGTACCCATGTAAGCCAGATGCACAAAGTGGCCCATGCATCTGGAGTTTGTTTTCAGTGGCTAGAGACCCTGACATGCCCACATGCCCATACTCCTCACATTCTCTCTCTCTCTCTCTCTCTCTCTCTCTCTCTCTCTCTCTCTCTCTCTCTCTCTCTCTCTCTCTCTCCTTAAATAATAAAAAGTTTTAAAATGATGGTAAGGTCAAAAAAAATAGCAGCAAGGTCTAGGAAGATGGCTGAGGACAGGAGTTTGGATCCCTATCACCAGTGTAAGTCAGCCATCCATGGTGGCGTGTACCTTTAGCCCCAGCACTGGGGAGGCAAAGATAGCAGGATCCCTGGGGCTCGCTGGCTAGCTAGACCCTGCTTGAAAAAAGGCGGACCAAACAAAAACAACAATGTGTATGTAGGCTGAGGTTATCCTGTAGCCTACACACACACACACACACACACAGAGGACAGACAAGCCTCATGCATGCCCACGCTTCAGCTTGCAGATACCCACTCCAGACCACTCTGTGGCCCTCCATGCTCACTCCCTCGCTCTGCTCTTCTGTGCCTTCTCTGTCCTCTTCCTTGGCCCTCACAGAAAGCTACTCGGCTCCCTCCAGCCCATTAATGAGCCCCTGGACCCCTCATTTGCAAAACCTCCCATGGAGAAAGATATAGTTGAGCCACTGAGAAGGCCCAACCACAAAGCCAGAGTGGAGTCCTGTGACTTGCACAGGGCCATTCTGGATTCACTTGGGGACTGCGCTCGGTGAATCTGCTTAAACGGTTAAATGGTGCCGCCACTAAACTTGATTCAAATTTTCCTATTGTTGAACCTTTCTCCTTGCTCTGACCAAATGCCTGACAAGAAGCAACTAAAGGGAGGAAGGGTTTCTTTTGGCTCATGGTTTGCGAGGATGCATTCCATCAGGGGACACTAGGTCATGACACAGCAGGTCACATTATATCCATGGTCAGGAAGCAGCAAGGGCTGAATGCTGGTCCTCAGCTTACTTTCTCCTCCTTACTCAGACTGGAACCCAAGCTCACAAAGCGAAGACATGCTTTCCCATCTCATTGTTTAAAGATAGGGCTTCAAAGCCAGGGGAGATGGCTCAGCAGTTAAAGCCTGCCAGCCTGGCTTCAATTCCCCAGCACCTACATAAAGCCAGATGGAAAGTGGTGCACGCTTCTGTGATCCCATTGCCCCTGTGACAATGGGAGGAAGAGCCAGGAAACTCCAAAGCTCACAGGTCAGCTAGTCTGATGCTCCTTTGCAGCCTGCCAGTTCACTGGCTTGAGCAGGAGACCCTGTCTCAAAGAAGGTGGAGCACAGACATCTCAAAGCTGTCCTCTGACCTCCACACAGGCACCATGGTAGGCACACACACATATATATGCACATAAGTTAAATAAATAATTTTAAAAGAAGAAAAAAGGGGGGCCTAGAGTGCTATACAACTGACCTGCTAGGCAAGATGTGTCCACTGTTATGAACTGTTATGGGTAACCAACAGCTTTGGGATTAGATTTGAGGCCCATTCCATGGTAGGGAATCCATGCTTGCTTCTGATTACCAAGCTAGCAAAGGAAGGTCACTACTGTGTTTTTGCCTATTTTTTTCTAAGTGGGTATGTTGTAAAACACAAACTAAAAAAAGGAGCCTCAAAACAGAAAATAATTAAATTAATTGCCACCATCCAATATATTTATGATGTGCTCACTGCCCAGACAAGCTTCTTACAGAATTTTGCTTTTTTCCTTCGCAGCTAAAATTAGTGCTTTGCATGAAATACCGCAGCCCTGTCATGTCTCATGAAGGGGACGACATCACCAGGATCCTTAGCTCCTGCTTTTATCCTCAACATTACAGGGATCAATGGCATCACCACGACTCACACGTCATTGGCGTTGGTAGGTACCAGGCGAGAGCAGGGGAGGAGGCCACTGTCCTGCTGACAGCATCAGCTGTTCTTCTGCGGGTGCCACATCTGACAGACGGGGACAATGGAGAACCTGCCTGTGACATTTAGATCTGCCTCTCACCTCCTGTTTACCTCAAAGGCTCCCAGATCTCCTTTGTACCCTTGACACACAAAAATGCAGCTCACACTCTGCCTTTGGGTCACCTCATTCGCTCACTCATTCTTTCATCATTTATTGAACCCCACTTTTTGGCATAGGTGTAGGCATGCCTGTAGGTGTGTACATATACATGTGTGCATGTGTATGTGGAGGTCAACATTGCATGTCTTCCCCAATCGCTCTCTACCTTATTTTTTTGCATATGTGCATAGTAAGTGTGATGTGGTGCTTGTAGTGCAGGAGTGAAGCGTGTGTACATGCATGTAGAGATCTAGTATCTGGATGATCACACAGAGGTCAGAGGAGAATACCAAGGGTCCTCCCATCAATCGTCTTGTTTCCTTGAGACAGAGTCTCTTCCTTGATTCCAGAGCTCTGGTGTTTTTGAAAGCCCCTGCAATTCTATGGTCTTTGCTCAGAACAGGACTTGGCTTATGGACATGCATGGCTATACCCAGTCAGTGACATGGATTCTTGGGACTTGAACTCAGTGTTCATGGTCCCCTCATGCCCTGACGCTTGCATAGGAAGTGCTTGCTCTTCCCTGTCGGTCCATCTCGCCCAGCCCCATCCACCTTACCTTTTTGAGCCAGGGTCTCTCGCTGAACCTGGATCTCACCAATTTGGCTGGACAGTAAGCCTTAGGAACCTGCCTGTCTCTGCCTCCCCACTGCTGGATTACAGGTGTGCACCACCGTGCCTGCCTTTTTATGTGGTTCTAAAGATACAAAGTGAGGTTCTCATGCTTACACAACCATCTGAGCCATCTCTCCAGCCCCAAACCTCACTGATATGAGCTCAGAATTCATGTGTTGAAGCAATGACCCACAGAACCTCAGGACATAAACTATACTTAGAGGTGGTGAAGGTGGGGGCTGAACACGATGGCGCATGTCTGTAACCTCAGCACTCTTGAAGCTGAGGCAGGAGGATTATGAATTTCAGACCAGCCTGAGCTACATAGTAAGTTTAAGGCCAGCCTAGGCTACCAGGCCAGACCCTTTCTCAAAATCAACAAAAAGAGCCAGGTGTAGTGGTGCTTGCTTTTAATCCCAGAACTCGGGAGGAGAGGTAGGAGGACCACCATGAGCTCGAGGCCAGCCTGGAACTACAGAATGAGTTCCAGGTCAGCCTGGGCTAGAGTGAGACCCTACCTCAAAAACCAAACAAACAAAATCAGCAACAAGATTCATCTCAGATATCGCCCACTAACGGGAGGCACTTAGACCATGTAGGCTCCACCCTCACCAATGGGTCGATGCTGTTCTCAGGGGAGTGATTACTCTCACAGTGTTGTGAGTGGGTTGTCATAACAGTGAGTTTCTCATACTTGGCTTTCTCTTGCCCCAGCCTCTTGCCTCCCACCATGTTAGGGTGTAGCATGATAATTTCACCGGATACAACACCATGTTCTGCAACTTTCTGGCCTCCTGAACCATGATCCAAAGACTTATTTGCTCTATAAATCAGCTACCCTGGGGTATTCTGTCATAGCAACAGAAAAGAAACTATGATAGGAAATTTGATGAAGCTCACACAAGCCAGGCAGGGATGGATCCTGATCTCTCTCTCTCTCTCTCTCTCTCTCTCTCTCTCTCTCTCTCTCTCTCTCTCTCTCTCTCATAAAAACTTTTTTTTTTTTGGTTTTTCGAGGTAGGATCTTTCTCTAGTCCAGGCTGACCTGGAATTCACTATGTAGTCTCAAGGTGGACTTGAACTCACAGGAATCCTCCTACCTCTGCCTCCGGAGTGCTGGGATTAATCTCATATAATTTTCATTTTTCATTTCTTTATTCCACTTTTATTCTCCCTGATCTATCCTCAATTCTTCCTTCTCAATATAAGCCGTTTCAGCTATTTGGGGAATGAGATGAAGAATAAATAAACCAGCAAAGAAATAATAGCTAGTAATAACAGCCAGACGTAGACAAGGCTTTACACATGGATAGCAGTGAGCTAGGCCCTTCTCATGCAAAGACTCGTTTCACTGTTGCAGGTCACATGTGACAGATGATGCATCAAACCTATGATTATGATAGAGTCGATTTTATTGATCAAGAAACTATAGGTCACAACTAGCCAGCCAGGCAAGATGTGCACACTAGTGCAATAGTGGCATGTCTGTTATTGGGGTAACCCACTGCTCTCTGATTGGATTTGAGGCCCACTCCATGGGAGAGAATTCATGCCTGGTACTGAAAACCTAGTCAAAAGTCTATGGCAGGGAAAGTTATAAGCCCCAGGGGAGAAGTTACTACTGTTGTTTGGCTACATGGATATATTATGCTCACCATGTTTACCTCTAAATATTTATGTTTATGCCCTTATATTAATGCCACTATCACTTTGGGTTCTCATTTTAGCTGACAGTGACCACTGAGGAGACTCAAAACTCATCAAAGTTTTGACAAGAAGTGACAGTTGAGTGCTCAGTGCTAAATAAAACACTTTTATAAAACCCTCCAAAACTCAGGGGCCATTGCAGAAGGGGGGTGCAGAAAGAATGCAAGGGACAAAGGATGGGAGAAGTGCTTTAGAATGCTGTCTTCCAGACACGACGTATCCATTGCATTTATGACCTGCATAATATTGGGTCTATCAACATGTCATCATTGATGATGGGGGAAGAGAAAATAGTGATATCAAAGTAGTAGAGGGACTAAGTTGAAGAGGGAGTTCAGTGGAGGGAGAAGGGGGCACGCCATAGGATGGGGAAGGAATTATGATCAGGACACTATATATATATATATATCAATCTGGGTCTATGATGGGTCCAGGGCTGTTACATTCTTAGTCTCTCCAGGAACTTGATCATAATGACGAGCATTTCTTGAGTTTCTGCCTCTCACCACCACTGTTTTTTTGTTGCTATTGTTTTGTTTGGAGACAGGTTCTCAAGTTGACCTTGAGCTAACTCTATAGCTGAGATGACCATGAACTTCTGATCCTCCTGCTTCCTCCTGAGTGTTGGGATTACAGCCTTGTACCTTTGTGCCGGGTTTATGCAGTGCTGGTTTATGCAGTGGTCGTCATGCATTCTAAGCAAGCACTCTACCAACTGAGCCACATCCCCAGCTCCTCAGAGAAAGGCTTTGCTCAGCTAAGCATGGTGGAGTACACCTGTAATCTCAGCACTTGGGAAACTGAGGCAGGAGGATCACATGTCCTACGGGAGCTTGGGTTAAAGAGTAAGATCCTGTTTCAAACAAAATATGGGAGCTAAGGAATGAAAAAAATAGGGAGAGGGAGAGAGGAAGGGAGGAAAGAGAAAAGAAGGGAAGAGGAAAACATAGTGTGGGGGCACATGCATGTAATCCCAGCTCCCCCCCCCCATAAACTGAGACAGGAGGATTGCCACATGTATAAAGCTAGCCTGGGCAACAGAGTTTAGTGCCAGGTCTGCCAGGACCCCAAAGCAATGCTCTGACTCATAAACAAGCAAGCAGGAAGAAAAGAAGAAGAAGGAGGCAAAGGAGGAGGAGAGAGGAATGAAAAGATGTCTGTGGCCTCGTTTTCAGAACAGGTAGCTGGGTAAATTCCTAATGAAGGCTGACAGTGGCAAATGTCGCATTAGCTGTAGACAGAAGAACATTTGCAAGATTCACACACTACAAAATAAATCGCCCTGACTGGAGATATTAACATTTGCTACCACAGGCAGATTGCAAATCAGGTCTGCAGAAGACTGGTTTCACCGTGTTCTCATTTCCATACAGTCGGTCCTGTCTGCATTCTCCCCACACCACTCAGGGGCCCAGGCACAGGCAGGGAAGCATTCCTGTTCCCGGTCCTGTCTCCCTGATGTAAAGAGATGCCAGTTGCCTCCCGGAGCTGTTTCTGTCACCTCTGCACTGTTCCAGCCCGGGCCCCCCAAACCTGCAGAGCAGTCACCATTAAGAAGAGCTGGGACCCTGGACCTTGGCACTTCTGAGCTGGGAATGCTGGAAGCGAGGCGATCAATCTCGTTGCACCATTTCCCTGACACACAAATGCTCCTCAGCCCCCTCAGAAAATGTAAAGTGCCTTCCCAGTGTCTGGCTTCAAAGGCCAAGCTCCATCTTGCTGACAGGAAGAAATGGGAAGCAGCCTTCCTTCCAAATTGAAGCCGCCCAGGGCCTGCATGCAGTAATAGAATCTGCCCTGAGACAGTCCTGGACCCAGATTGAGTATGAGGCCCCTGGGTTCTGGCCGCCCTCCCAGGAGACTCGCCTCACACACCTGGGCACATACAAAGCACAGTGTGCATGCAGGCACACGGTAGGCACCAACATATACATGTGCACACAACACAACACATGAACGTACTGCCCACATCTATGTGTGTGCATGCACACACATGCATAGGCACATGCTAGGCACCACATGAACGGACTCTGAGTACATACTGCTCACATCCACGTGTGCACATACACACAGTGCTTGTCACATACACATACTCATCACTAGACACATGCATGTGCATAGCTGTAGGTATGAGCTAAGTGTAGCACACAAGTGCACACTCACGTATAAACACATAGCATGCACCAGGCGTACACACAACTCATATGCATGTGCACACAAAATATGCATATAGTCACACACTGAACACCACGTGTATACAGGCACACAGTTTGTATTCCATGTGCTTGCATATACATACACAGAGGTATAAGTATGTGTACTAAGTATCACACATAGACGTGCACACATAGTATGCACCCTGTGTACATACATGATGCTTGCATAACATATATATACATATATAGGTGATAAAGAATAGCACATGAATACATGCACACATAGTATGCACCCTGTGTACATACTCGTCACATGACACTTGTATGTAGGTGCACACAGTATATATTTCCCTTCAAGGACATACTGAACACATGAACACATGTACACTGCGATGGTGAGGTTTTGTTGTTGACTTTGGTAGTCATCTCGGTGGGTCTCTGATGTTGTTCACAGGAAGGCAGCCTCTCAGCAAGTGGCCTCAGGTGAGCTAGAAATGAACACCCCTTCTTGGGAGGGCAGTGCAGGAAGGAAATTCCAGAGATTCAGGAAGCCAACAAGTCGGGGATTGGGAATGAAATTTCCCTTCCTCCTGCCTCTTTTGCTTGTGTGTGGTGCTAGTGATGGGTTTCTCTCTCTGCTTGGATCTGTGAAAGGGGACCAGTCTAGCCTCTTTCACATTACAGAACTTCCTCTGGATCTGTAGCTTCAATAAATCCTTTCCTCCCATAAACTGTGCCTGCTTTGGAGATTCATCCCAGCAGAGTATAGCTGACTATATGACACATACACACAGAGCAGGTCATATGCACACATCATGTATGAGCTTAGCCTTCCCCTTGACTCCCTCCTGGGAGCTGCACCATCAACCCACAGAGGCTCTGAGAAACACATGGTACCAACTGATCTGGCCAAGTTCACAGTGAAGAGCTCAGACTGAATGGCCAACACAGAGCCCTGGAAGCCAGTGGGGAGAATTCACACTTGTCAGTCGTCACCAGTTACATCAACCCTGAAGAGGAACGTGAGTTTCCAGTCCAGGAAATTCTCAGCTGCAAGACAATCGGAAAATAATGCCACCTGCAAGAGACCAGCCACCCAAGACACTGCAAGCATGTGAGTGGCCACCCAGCCAACAGAAGAATGGGGATTCTCACACCCCAAATGTAGATTGGGGTGCCAAGAGTAGAGAATGCAGAAAGTGAGTCAGAGCTAGGAGGGCCACACTATTCCTGGATCAGATCAACTACGGGACCACAGCTGTGTGAGCCACCATTCATTCATTCATTCATTCATCATGGTGCTGGGGATAAAACCTAGTACTCTGAAAATGCTAGGCAAGCACTCTACTATGGACCCACCCCAATCACTCACTGACCCATACTGCCAGCCCCTCACTGGGGATTCTAGGCAGGAGCTCTACCACTGAGCCACACCCCAGCCCCTCACTGGGGATTCTAGGCAGGAGTTTTACCACTGAGCCACATCCCAGCCCCTCACTGGGGGATTCTAGACAGGTGCTCTACCACTGAGCTACACCCCCAGACTCACAGGGGTATTCTAGGCAGGAGCTCTACCACTGAGTCACACCCCAGCCCCTCACTGGGGATTCTAGGCAGGAGCTCTACCACTGAGCCACACCCCAGCCCCT
>PVHP010037012.1:0-17600 GCA_004024765.1 Zapus hudsonius
TGTGAGAGCCGTGGTGGTGGAGAATAGCAGAGACTTGGCAACCCTCAGTAACTACACACTTGGGACATGAGAGCCCGCCTGAAGAATGAGCTATCCATGGTCCCCTACCACAAAGACTGATACAGAAGGCCCAAGGAGGAGGATATCCAGCTGACTGGAGATGGGGAAGTGGGGCAACGGGGAATTGGGGATAACAACTCATGGTTGGCCCACTAAACAACGTAATTCATTATGGACAATAAAGAAAAAAAATAAAAAATAAAATAAAAAAAAGAATACATACAATCATTGGATATAAAGCCATACATGGATCTTTAATGTGATACCTAGAACAAAGGGAGGCAACAACACTGGCTATGGCAACTTGGAGTTACAAAGACAGAAATATAAAATATTATTGAAGAGGTTTCAAGAGAAAGAGGTGAGAGTTGTACATAAATATGGTATCTCAAATGAATAAAATAGTGAGCCCACATCAAGCACTTCCTGATAATTTCAAAGAATTCCACATACTTTCTCTTACACCATTGTATTCATCCTAATAATCTCAGGGCCAAGATTCATTAATCTCCATTTTATAGACTAAAACACATTAAGGAAACAAAAACAAAATTAAGCAAATTGTGTGAGATTCCCTAGCCTTAGGCAGCACTGGAACTTGCATCCTTGGTCCCTGGCTGTAGGCCCAGAATTCTGCCCATAAGACCACTTGTCTTACAAAGTTGCATCTATGCATTGCCAAAGCAACAGGTTGAAAAGTGGAAAAAATCAATCAGTTGGTTGCTTTGTCTACATGATTCCAAACAACTGGGCTGACTGGGTTTTTCTTCTCTTTTACTGAATTGGTCTCTTGTCTGAGTATTACATAGACACAGTTTAAACATGACTCTCTCCAAACATGCCCATTAATTTGCAGTGAATGTAATTCTTTTCTACAAATCAATTGCCAGACACATAAGAGTTTAAGAGTTTATGATGTCAACCTAACACAGTCAGGAGGGTCTACCAGGCAACTTGAAGACCAGGCAGGAACCTTGTTTTGTTTGTTCTCTCTCTCTCTCTCTCTCTCTCTCTCTCTCTCTCTCTCTCTCTCTCTCTCTCTCTCTCTCTCTCCATTTATTTATTTATTTATTTTTGCTTGGTAGCTACATTTAGCTTTTTTGGTTTTTTTTCACTCTGTGGAATGTGTTAAATGCAGGAACCTGAGGGGGTAAATGACCACTGAATCAATGCGCTTTGTCAAACTGCTCTAAATAGAAGTCTATAATGTCACTGTAGCTTTAAGTACAAGCAAACCAGTCGTTTTTTTCAGTGACTTCACTAGTTTGTAAACTAACAATTAATGTTCTTCTAATTAGCTGCCAACAAATATGTCCCTTATCACGGTGGAAGCTACTGCCCTGCAGAGAAAATTAAAAGAGCACTGCAGTAAATTCTTAGGTAAAGCACAGGAATCTTTTTGGCAAAATAAAACATCACTGCCTAACTTATCTGTTTCATGTGTGTAAGAGAACTGACTTAAAGCAGACACACCTGTAAAAATAATCGTGCTTCAGAATACAGTCTAGTAAAAAGCAAATTGCTCTCCCCATCTGGAGTCTTGGTGGGGGGAGTAATGCTAACTTTGTCATTAATTAGCCAGGTGCATATGACGTTGGATAAATAATTTAACCTCTTTATGCCTCAGTGTCTCCTATATAGCAGGATAATAGTCCTTGTTACTCCCTTTAGAGAGTTGTTTTGAAAATCAAATGAGATAATGTATGTGAAAGTGCTGTGAAAAGCGGGAAGCACTAGGAAAGTATAAGGGCTCATTATTATCATTATCATCATTAGTATTACAAAGCACCAGAGAGCTTTCTAGAAAGGCAATGCAATCTGCTTTGGAGGAGTAGGGAAAAAGAGGAGTTCAAAGAATCCTTTGTTTTGGGATGGTTTGGCTCTTTGCACGTCTTTCTTTCTGAAAAAAAAAAAAAACTAAACAATCAAAACACATAGAAAAGGAAGGGACAGAGAGTCACTCTCCTGAAAGTAATCACCATCTATTACAGAAACTCATCAGCAGCTCAGCTCTTCTGATTGCAGCCCTGGTGGGCAGAGAGAGGGAGGAAGACAGTAAAGAGGGGGCATCTTTTGTGTTTTGTTAGCTGAAGAACCAAA
The DNA here is from genome assembly GCA_004024765.1 of Zapus hudsonius. NCBI lineage: Eukaryota > Metazoa > Chordata > Mammalia > Rodentia > Dipodidae > Zapus > Zapus hudsonius. Next base: position 2,161 of record PVHP010037012.1, read on the forward strand.
GACCAAGTGACTCTGAGAAATGATGGGCCTCTCTCCTTTCTCTGAGTTTTCTGTGACCACTTCAAGTACCAATTGTCTCAAACTCATTTTCCTCTCCAATCATTTTCCTCTCTAATCATGTCCTGCTCCAATCTTTTCCTCTCTGGTCTTCTTTGCCCTTCAGCTCAGGAGCTCCAAACAAACCCCTCCACCTCTGTAGTTCTTCCTCCTTCCCCTCATTATCCATCTTTTCCTCAGAATAAGAAGCTGGGCTAGCTCACAACCCAAAGAACCAGTCCATTCTGTGGAAAACCAGCAAGCACTATTATTTGGAGAATTGACTGGTAATATAGGCAGCTGACTATACCTCTACTTTCCATCTCACCGTAGGTTGGTTAGACATGGAATAGACACAGCCTACTACTCTTCACATCCCTTTAAAGGAGGAAGCCTTTTAACAAGATACCATTTATTTGTGCTAAGTGCATATGATTGTTAATTAAATATTTTGGCAGCACCTAAATGAATATTAAATTTATTTCATTAAACTGGGTGCAGTGACACATGCCTGTAATCTCAGCACTCGGGAGGCAGAGGTAGGAGGATAGGCATGAGTTCAAAGCCAGCCTGAGACTACACAGTGAATTTCAGATCTGAGTGAGACTCTACCTCAATTGTTTTTTTTTTCTTTTATTAGCATCGACATGTCATAATCACAGAAATTAGAGGAAAACATTTCTTTGGACAAAGGTCTTCATCGAAGGTATTTTAACAGTTCATAAGATGCCTACCTACTGTTTTGTGTGACTTTACTGAGTTTCTAATACTAGGGAAATTAGATCATAGTTTGCACAGTGATACCTACATATTAAATAGGAAGAGTAACACCTGTTATGGTTTCATTCCAAGTTTTTATAGACTCACTAGAATATCAAAGATGGAGAAGCTCTTCAACATAATTTAAACAAATTCTTTCACTATACAAATAATAAAATTCTTGCCAAGAGAGGTTAAGAAGCATGTCCAAGTTCACACAGCTATTCAATGTATTGTAGATAGTTTTTCTTGGAACTTGACAAAATAATTCACTCCATTTCCTACTAGTCTATACCACATTATGGTTAGGAATATCTTTACAAAAAAGAGGCAACAAAGGTGTGGTTTAGGGGTAGAGGGTTGGGATACATATCATTTTTCTCTTTCCCCAAATTGCCTGAGTACAAACAGAGTCCTATTGTTAAAATGGAAACATTGTAAGAGTGAATTGCTATGTTAAACTATCTTCACCCTAAGCCTAAAGCCTAGGGCATCAAATTAGTCATCTTTTAAGGGATTTGAGCAAGAAAGACACAGACTTGATAACAATGTTGATGATTAGATAGGATCGCTTTTGTTCAAGGATTAAGGACAGCATCCAGATTGTGATACCCTGGACAAAAAGCTTAGATATCAACAGTTAGCAGGAGAATCCCATGTGCTTAAGAATGGTATAAGATTTTCTATTTATTGAGCACCTAGTACGAGACAGGTACTGTTGAAAATGCCTTACTCCTTTTAGATAATTTCATCTCAACTACTGGATGCTAGCCAAAGTCTACCTAATCCTTGGTACTCATTACAATATTCTACTCCCTTTTCTACCACATATTATTTGGGAAAAGAGATCGCTTTAGGAGAAATGGCCTGGAGAAAACAGACTATGGATAGGGAAAAAATAGGCCTTAAAGTTCTCGTTCTCTTATGTCACCATAGTGTTGAGAGCCAGATCTACTCACAGCAACAACACTAACAACTCAGCAGAAAAAGTTACTCTTGGCATCATGAAAACACTTCACTCTAAATGGGGCCGGTTGGGAGGGCAAATCACTATGGAAAAGAAAATCAGTGGTCATGTAATGAGGCAATTGTACTGAAACATGACTTCCTGGAAATCAATATTAACAATGCTATTATGGGCTTGTATTTTGAGTATACAAAAAGAACAAAAAATGTACCTTATAAAATAAGCAAATCCATTGATAGACAACAAGACTATAAGCAAACCAAGGCAGACTATCATGGCTAAGGTGGGGTCAATGCCTACAGAGAGGGAGAAGAAGAGAAAAAATGGTATTAAAAGAGAAAAGCAGTAAATAAAGGGCACCATGGAGTGACTCCTCATACTTCCTGGTGACTCTAAAACCAAGCCACATCTACCTAACCTAATTCCATTTTTCTACAGCACAGTCTGTCTTGTTGAGTTTATGGACACAAAAAGCAATTTCACTGTTCTAAAGCAAAATCACTCACCACTGTGACAATAACAAATCACATGAATTAAGGCTGACCAGCGTGTTTCTTTGGAGGAAAAAGTCTACAAATGAAAAAACATGAGTACCTTAATTTCAGTTGGACAGCAATAGAGTTCTTAAGAATAAATATTGTACATCACCTGTGAAGGGTCAGTATTATGTTGTCTTCATAAAATAAAAGACCCTTTTAATTCATCTGAGCCCACAGACCTCAGGGGTTATAAGTGAAAAACACAATACTTATCCTTCAATGGTGAGGGTGAGTCTGGTTTTGAGAGTGTTTTCATCAACAAGTATATTGGTATCTATAAAATATAAACATTAAAGAGCACACTATCATTTCAGAAGAAAATATATCATGAGGTGACTGAAAAGTTAGTTAAGTAAAACAAGAAAAAACCTATTTTGAATGGATGCAATTGTTTATGGAAGGATATAGCAAATACTTACAGTAGAATAATATGGGTTCTTCCAAAGTTACCCTCTGGCTCTCATTATGAACAATAAATAAAAAATAAAAAAAAGTGTGGTTCTGGGTAAAGAGGGCAGACTAGCAGTCCCACCAGAACACACCCAAATAAGGTTTGGGATTCCAGCCCCGATTGGAGCCAAAGCCCAGCTGCCTGCCTGCTCCCACCCCAGCCTGGTCAGAGCAACCTACTGCTGTTGGTTCTCACCTGGGCCCAAAGCAATAAGAACCACCAGCAGCAGGACCTTGGATGATGGGGGACCCCCCCCCAAAAAAAAGAATTGGAATCAACGCAAATGCCCATCCATGGAGGAATGGACAACAAAACTGTGGTATATTTACACGATGGAATTATACTCAGCTGAAAGGAAAAATGACATATCAAAATTTATGAAAAAATGGTCTGACTTCAAGCAAATCTTACTAAGCGAATACTCAAAAAAAAAAAAAACAGAGAATTGAATGCCGCATACTCTCCCTCATATGCGGTCCTCAACCAGTAAAACAGTTTTCTTTATGCAGACTAGTAGAAAGTGTGAGAGGTTATGAATGAGGTGTAAGGGAAGAGGGGAGGGGAATGGCTCAATCATTCTCTGTGGGGTTCTATATGGATCCTCCCCCGTATGACTATGGTGGATCATCTCATGCCAGGATCTCAGTTTTCTGCCTGCAATCGGTTGGTAGGGTTATATGGGCCACAGCTCCCTCGCTGTACCCTGAAAAATAAAAACACAATCTCCATCGGAGAATGAGGTCAGTATCAGTTAACAAATATACAACAATCAGGACTACTTAGCTATTTTTAAAAGCCTCCCCGGCAGTCATTCGCATAGTGCATCTTTTCTTGGGAGCCCAAGAGTATGGGATCCTTTGCATATCTCCCTGAATCCCCAGTTCTAATCAATGGTTCCCCCTCACTGAGTGGAATATTTGGCCGAATTAAATAGCTGTTGTTTGCCTCCCCCAGGCTCAGGCTCCTCCATAGCACATATGCTCCTTTCTTGGTTTCCTTTTCTCTCCCAGTAGGAGGTGTGGTCAGCCTACTCCTGGCCTCAGCCTGTATTTCATGCCAGTGGTCTGTTTACACCAGCTGTCGGTGTTCAACTTCCCCTGGCAGCTTGTGTAGTGTCTTCCAGCACTGCACTAACTGCCTTCTGGGAGCTGGTTACCATTTCAGACCTCGAAGGGTCTCTCGATGCTGAACGATGTTATTGTGTGGTTTCTTCAGCAACAGTATTTTGCCTCAGGCCTGGGGAGAGCATTCAAGAGCCTTGACAGAATTCTGTCTTGTTTTTGTACCCTCATGGGTCACTTGGGTCAACAGCTCAGTGAGGGAAGGAACCAGTGGTTGGGACCTGGGGCTGTCAGACTGCTCATTTGTTCACAGACTCAGACAGTCTCCCCTACTACTCACGGCCCCTCTTACCAGTTGACACCCACTACTTACTCTTTAGGTTACAGTATGCTTGCAAGAATTTTATGTTTTTCAATCTAATTTGGTTTGTCCTCATATTTGAGCCATTTCCCTCCCCCCTTCTCTTACCCCACTCTTATACCCTCTCAGTTCTTTCTACTAGTCTGGATAAAGAAATCGGTTATCCTGGCTAAGGACCGCATATGAGGGAGACTATGCGGCGTTCCATTCTCTGTTCTTTTGAGTGTTCGCTTAGTAAGATCTGCTTGAAGTCAGACCATTTTTCCCTAAATTTTGATGTGTCATTTTCCTTTCAGCTGAGTAGAATTCCATCGTGTAAATATACCACAGTTTCATTGTCCATTCCTCCATGGATGGGCATTTGGGCTGATTCCCATTCTTGGCTATTATGAATTGAGCTGCTATAAATATAGTTGTACAAAATTTTCTGCATCGAGATGTGGCATCTTGCGGGTAGATGCCTAGTAGAGGGATAGCTGGGTCCATTGGTAGTTCTATGTCCATTCTGTCTAGGAGTCTCCACACTGCTTTCCATAATGGTTGAACAAGTTTGTAATCCCACCAGCAGTCAATGAGAGTTCCTTTTTCCCCGCATCCTCACCAGCAACAATTGTTGTTGGTTTTCTTCATGATTGCCATTCTGACAGGTGTAAGATGGTATCTCATTGTGGTTTTGATTTGCATTTCCCTGATGCTTAAGGATGCTGAGCACTTTCTTAAATGACACAAGGACATTTGTGTTTCCTCCTCCATGAATTCTCTGTTGAGATCAGTACCCCATTTCTGAGTGGGAATTTTGGGGTTTTGTTATTAATTTTTTTGAGTTCTCTGTAGGTTTTGGAAATTAGGCCTCTGTCTGAGTTATGGCTGGCGAAAATGATTTCCCAATTTGAAGGGGGGGGTCTATTGGCTCTGAGTATGGTTTGTTTGTCTGTACAGAAGCTTCTGAGCTTGATCAGGTCCCATTGGTTAAGTGTTTGTTGTATTTCCTGGGCTGTTGGAGATTTGCTCAGGAAATTTTTTACAACTCCTATTTCTTGTAGAGTTCCTCCTATTTTTTCTTCCATGGAGTTCAGGGTTACCGGATTTGTATTAAGGTCTCTGATCCATTTGGAGTTGATTTTTGTGCATGGTGAAAGGAGTGGGTCTATTTTCATTTTTTTACACATGATTATCCAATTCCTCCAGCACCATTTGTTGAAGATGCTATCTTTGGCCCATCATATATTGTTGGCCCCCTTGTCAAAGACCAAATAACTGAAGTCACTTCCATTCAAAGCTGAGTCTTCAATTCTGTTCCATTGATCTGTCTTTCTGTTTTTGTGCCAGTACCATGCTGTTTTCATTACTATGGCTTTGTAGTATGTTTTGAAGTCAGGCATGGTGATACAGCCAGAGTAGGATTTTTTACTTAGAATAGTTTGGCTATCCAAGATGTTTTGTCCTTCCAAATAAATTGAGAGATTATATTTTCAATGTCTGTGAAGAAAGAGGTTGGGATTTTTATCGGCATAGCATTGAATCTGTAAATCGCTTTTGGCAGGATTGCCATTTTTCTATATTGATTCTCCCTATCCATGAGCATGCAATATCTTTCTATCTTCTCACGTCCTCCTCTATTTCCTTCTTGAGTGTTTCAATATTTTCCTTATATAAGTCTTTTACAACCTTGTTTAGTGATATTCCAAGTTATTTGATTTTTTTTGAGGCTATAGAAAATGGGACAGTCTCTCTGATGTCTTTTTCTGTCTGCTTGTCTTCTGCATATAGAAAGGCTACTGATTTTTGTGTGTTAATTTTGTATCCTGCCACGTTGCTGATGGCATTAATCAACTTCAAGAGGTTACTGTTACTATTCTTTGGGTCTGATATATAAAGGATTATGTCATCTGAAAAAAGGGATAGTTTAATTTCTTCCTTTCAGATTTGTATCCCTATTATGCCCTTCTCTTGTCTAATCGCTTGGGCTAGAATTTCAAGCACTATGTTAAAGAGGAGTGGTGAGAGTGGGCAGCCTTTTCTTGTTCCTGAGTTGAGTGGGAACTCCTTGAGTCATTCCCCATTGAGAATGATCTGTGCTTTAGGTGTTTTGTAAATTGTCTTTATTAAGTTGAGGAATAGGCCATCTATGCCTATTCTTTCGTGAGCTTTGAACATGAAGAGGTGTTGAATTTTGTCAAAAGCCTTCTCCACATCTATTGAGATAACCATGTGGTTTTTTTGTTTGGGCCGATTAATGAGATGGATTACATTTATCGACTTGTGTATCTTGAAATATTCCTGCATCTCTGACATAAAGCCAACTTGGTCAGGGTGGATAATATTTTTGATGTAGTGTTTTATCCGGTTTGCTCGAACTTTGTTCAGGATTTTTGCATCTAAGTTCATCAGAGATATGGGTCTATAGTTCTCTTTTCTTTTCTTGTTGCATCCTTGCCTGGTTTGGGGATTAAGGCAATGGAAGCTTCATAGAAGGTGTTTGGGAGCCTTCCCTCTTTTTCTATGCTTCTAACAGCTTCAGAAAGAGTGGTTTCAGCTCTGTGATGAAGGCTTGGTAGAATTCAGCTGAGAAACCATCTGGTCCTGGGCATTTCCTTTTAGGAATGTTTTTCATTACAACTTCAAACTCTGTGGATGTGATAGGTTTATTTAGTGCTTTTATCTGCTCTGGTTTAAGCTTTGGCAGTTGGTAGGTGTCCAAATACTTATCCATTTCTTCCAGGTTGTCTAATTTTGAGGAGTAGAGGTTTTGGAAGTATGACCTGATGATTCTTCCAATGTCTTTGGGATCTGTGGTGATCTCACCATTGTCCTTACTGATTTTGTTGATTTGGGCTTTCTCATTTCTTCCTTTGATTAGTTTGGCCAGTGGTTTGTTGATTTTATTAACTTTCTCAAAGAACCAACCCTTTGATTTATCTATTTTTAAATTGTTTTCGTTATTTCCAATTCATTATTCTAAGCTCTGATTTTAATTATTTCCTTTCGTTTTGAGCTCCTCAGGTTAGCTTTTTCCATCTGTTCCAATGATCTTAGGTGGGTTAGGTGATTGATTTGAGACATCTCTGTCTTTGATATGAAGGCATTTAGCAGAATGAACTTTCCCCTCAGGCCTGCCTTCACTGTGTCCCATAAATTCTGATATGATGTGTCATCGTCATCATTTATTACTAGGAAATTCTGAATATCCTGTGTTATTTCTTGGATGACCAAATCATTTTTTAGGAGAGAATTTCTCAGGTGCCAGTACTTTGTATATTTTCTGGATCCTGTTCCATTGTTAACTTCTAACTTTAATGCACTCTGATCTGATATGATGCAAGGAATTACATTGATCTTCCTGAATTTGTTTAGGGAAGATTTGTGACATAAGATGTGATCAATTTTAGAAAAAAGTCCCATGCGCTGCTGAGAAGAATGTATATTCTGTGTCTTTGAAGTAGAACGTTCTGTAAATATCTGTTATCCCCAGCTGGTCAATGGTGTCATTAAGCTCCATTATGTCCCTGCTAAACTTCTGTTTGGTTGTTCTGTCTAGATCTTATAGAGGTGTATTAAATTCTCCTACTATGATGGAATTAGAGTCTATTTCTGCTTTATTTTTGAGTAGGGCTTCCTTTATGAACTGTGTTGCACCCAAATTTGGTGCATATATGTTCATGATGGTGATATCTTCCTGCTGGATCATTACTGTGATGAGTAAGAAGTGACCATCATTATCCTTTTTAATTGATTTTGGTGTAAAGTCTATTTTGTCAGAGATTAATGTAGCCACACCTGCTTGCTTTTTACTTCCACATGCCTGATAAACTGTTTTCCATCGTTTTACTCTAAGAAGATTGCTGTCTTTAGAAGTAAAGTGTGTTTCCTGAAGGCAGCAGATGGAAGGGTCCATTTTTCTGATCCATCCTGCAAGTCTGTGTCTTTTTTTTAGGGAAGTTAAGTCCATTAATATTCAGTGATATAACTGTGAGGTTTGCTTTAAGCCCTGCCATCATGAAGGGGTAATGGGGGTTGTTGTCTGTGCTGCTGTTATTAGCACACTGACTGTGATTGTCATGTCTGATCTCTGGTACTCTTCTGAGGAATATTTCCTGTTTATTCTCTGTGGGATATCTCTTGCAGGATCTTCTGAAATTTTGGCTTTGTGTTCAAATAGTTGTAGATCTGGTTTACTTCATGGAACACTTTCACTTCTCCATCTATCATGAGGGATAGCTTTGCTGGGTACAGTAGTCCAGGTTGAAAGCCATACTTCTTTAGGCCCTGAAAAGCATTCTTCCAAACCCTTCTGGCCTTCATGGTTTCTAATGAGAAGTCTGAGGTAAGTCTGATGGCTTTTCCTTTATAAGTTATGGTTTGCTTTCCTCTAGCAGCTTTGAGTATTTTCTCTTTGCTTTCTATGTTAGGCATCTTAATTAAAAAATATCTTGGAGAATTCCTCTTCATGTCCTGTAGAGTACGCTTTCTCTTGTTAGATAGGGAAAGTTTTCTTGAATAATTCTGTTGAACATATTTCCTATGCCCTTAGCCTGGGCTTCTTCTCCCTCTGGGATCCCCATGATTCTAATATTGGGCCTCTTTATGGTATCCCATTGATCCCTCAAATTTTGCTCACTTGATTTCTTGAATTTATTGAAACCTATGACATCCTTATTGATTTCTTCTGACTTGTCTTCAACTTCTGAATATCTGTCCTCTAGATTGTCAACTCTGGGACTGATTGATTCAAGGGAGGTTTTTAACATCTCCTTTTCATTATTTGTTTCTGTTATAATTTTGGTTGTAGTCTCCAATTCTTTGGTAAGATCCAATTTCCAATCTATTTTTTGTTTTTGCTTGGGATTCCTGATAATCATTTTTAAGTCCTCATCAAATTTAATCAATTGATTGTCTAGCTCCTCTCTTAGTTGATTAATCTTCAATTCACTTAATGTGTTTCTGAATTCATTCATATTTTTCTCCATTAAATTCAGTGTGGAGTCTATGCTTGAGTTAGAAAGCTGCATCTCATTCATGTCTTTTCTCTTAATTTCTATATCAGCCATTAATTGATTCATATTTGCATTGCAGTTGTGGTCAGGAGTCATATTATTCTCTCTTTGCGATTGTATATTTGTTGTCTCCACTTCTTTAACACTTTCTTGTTCTATAATGGGACTAGGGGCCATGAGATGGGGAGTTCCATCTTTGATTTCTGTGGTTTTTTTTTTCCGTTGGTTTCTGCCCATGTCCAGTCAGAGGAGTGGGACTCAGGCACCCTGGGGTGGGCTGTTCAGTCTGGTTTGCTTTCAGTGGAAAGATCACCAGGTTTGATCTTAAACAGAGGTCTTTCCTGTTGGGGTATTCTGTCCCCAGAGAGGCTTAGATCTTTACCTGTCTGTATCCCTCTGTATGTGACTGTTTAATCTTTGAGCCACCACATAGGCCCCTGTCCCCAGTTGGTATGCTGCAGTAGAAACAGTCCCAGCACCTAGAACTATAGAGCCCAGTGTTTTCCCACCTGACTGTGCCCTCCTGTCAGTGGCGCGTGGTCCCTGGTGCCTGCTGAAGCCGTATGTGCCCTCCCCTCACTGGTAGAGGTTCCCAGGTGCCTGAGGCTTGGCCCCGCCGACAGCTGCGGTCTGGATTGGGCTCCCGGAACTGAGCTGGTTCAGTTTGCCAGAGGAGCACATCTGCCTGTGTATCCAGGGGGGGGGTGTCTTAGGGTGAAGTGTGCCCAAGAATCGCTGGAGGGAGGCTGGAGGAAGGGGGCTCCAGGAGGGAGAGGTGCTCAGCCGGCAAGGGCTCGGGAAGCACCAGAGAGGAGACAATGCCGCTGGCGGGAGCTTGGGATCGGGGAAGGGTGGCTCTCTGTTCCTCTGCGGAGCAGAAAACCGCTGGGGAGTCCTGTCCCAGCTGGTGCCGAAGTTGGGTAGACGGTAGGTTTGGGTTCAGGCCCAGCTGGGGTACAGGGTTTGGATCCCAGCTGGAAAATCAAACCTTTACAGAGAGAGTCCTGGCGAGGCTGCTACTCGTCCGCCTTCATGCTCTGCCCCCTCTACCTGTTCTGATAATTTTCTAATTAAGGAGATAAAGTGCCCCAAAGTTTATGCAACCTGAAATGCAAATGCCTGACTTTGTGAATGTTTCAACATTAAAATGCCCTTTGCCTTAAAGAAGTTCCCCTATAACTCAAGCAGAGTTAAATTGACTCCCAGTGATTCCCATTCCTTACCTCCTCTGCAGATCTTCCCTTCTGCAAACCAACAGTTTGCATAGGCTCAAGGAGGCCTGCCACCAGGGAAGTAAATAGGGGTCCCTCCAAACCATAGTAGTTCCATTTCTATGTCCACATTATAGGTGCTATGGAGTTCCCATTCTTTCCAGCTGGTTTCCAGGATTACATACTCAGAAATTCCATTTCCATTTGAATCTGTCCTTATCAATTGGTTGAATCCATAGAATTGATTGTTTCTGGAATTCTGGGCCAGACTGACAGCACTAGCCCATCCATTTCCTTTCACAGCATTATTCATGGCTTGTGCAATAAAGTAAATTGAATTGTAGAAGGTTCCAAAGAATGGTGAAACCTATTTTTAAAAGTTACAATTATCTTGAGCCCTAGTCACTCTACAGCAATCCCAGAAAATATTCTAAGCCTTGTTTCCTTATTATGTGCTGCACGTCTGAGTAGAGCAGTTATGAAGACGCAGAGGAAAAAAAAATGGCTTCTGAGAACTTACTTGGTTTCTTCCCTGAATTATCCTGGTTTTCTCCCCTAAGGCCTTCACATCTTTAGATATATCAAACATGACAATTTTATGAGCAAATCAAGTCATACACAATATATTTTTATGCTCCTAAACTAAGAAAGTGATTTAAGATTATAAAGGGCACCAAAAAAAAAAAAGCAAGTATGGGCTTAGACAAGGGAATTTCAAAGGAAATTTACCAGGTTAATTGCCTGTGCATTCTGCTCGGCAAAATCATCTTGCTGCACTGCTAGAGTGGTCACTATGTGTGTAAAAATTGTAGATGGTGTGTTTACACAATCCATGCCTGTGTCCAGACTTGGTTCAAAATACATATTCTCCTAAAATGCATGCTCCTAGAAAAAGTGGCCACCAGCATCCAGTTTTTAACACTTACCTATACATACATATTCACATATACATACATTGACCCAAACATTGTTGTGTATAGAAAATGTGAATTATATTCAGTAAACTCTACATCCTAGTGGTATGCAATGTGGCAGTGGTGAGAAGGCACTTAAAATGGTCAAGGCTGCTATCATAGATTGTAAGATCATGTCTACTAAATAACTATTACACAAGCTACAACATTTATGTACTATGCCTTGTAAGTCAATGTTAGATAAGCCTTTTTATCTTTGACCACAAAAGGTAGAAAGATGAAACAATAGCTTTCCTCGCAACCCCTACCACCACACACACAGACATGGCCTTATGGTCTTCTATCGCATTTCACTTCTTCAATGGAGTTCAAGAACACTATGATCATGTCATATTACAAGTTGGGGAAAGCTCATACTTGTTACTTTGGTTTCTCAAGGTCTACAAAGCTAGCATTCTGAAAGCAAATCTTCATGTGAGGGGGAAAAGATTTTAATTGACTGAATCATTTTTGTGTTTGAAATGCAGGTCAACATGCAAAGAGGCAGTAGCTGGACAGACACAGACAGTCGTTCATGTAGAACAGAGGGGGTTCATCACTGGCTTCACGTTAGAATTACCCAAGTAATATCAAAAATACCAATGCCAAATCCAACCAACACCAGAAAAATGTGACACTAAATTTGGGAGCCAATGACCCATATTATGAAAATTTTTTAAGGATTATAATTTGCATACAGAGTTAAAACCAATGTAATACCCTGTCTTTTTAAAAATATCTTTATTGTCAATAATTTAGATATATTGTATGAGCAAATCTTGTGATGGTGCCCCCAAATCCCTCCTCTCTGTCCTCAACCCACTGGGACCCCTCCTTGGTGTGCATACTGGATCTGTCCATAGGGTAGTGGGTTATGAACTGCACCAGAGGTAGCCCATTTTTGCCCCCTTTGTGTACTGTTGCTGAGGGGGGCAATGTCTATGGATATTCTCCCCCACCATGGCTCTTACATTCTTTCCATCCCCTCTTCCGCTCAGTTCCCTGAGTCATGGTGGGTGAGTTTTAAGTCTGCTTTATTGTTGAGATCTTGGGTGTCTCTGGAGACTTCAGGTTGTGTTGGATATCGTTGGTTTGTCTCCATTGACCTTTCCTGGGTTATCTGACTTGCTGTGCTGATAGGTCTCTTGTTTACCTCACCACTTTCTCATAGGTTTTGTTTGGGCCCTGTATGATAGGGTAGGGGTGGTTCATCTTCTGGCAGGATGTCAGTCATCATCCCATGTTTTGTTGGTGGAATTGATAACCTGTCTTGTGGTCTCTTTCTAAGGAGAGAATGTTTGGGAATGTCATTTATCACCTCACTCAGTGACTTCCTCTATAAAATGAGGATACAGAATTATGAATATCTTAATATTTCAAGACATCTGGCCGAGTCATCTTCATTAGGTAGAAAAGGAAGGTCTGGAGAAGTCAAGTGATCTGTCAAGTCACTCATGTATGCATAAAAAGTCTGGAGTAGAATCCAGAGTTCCTGTTGGAGTAAATGTTCTCTATGGTCGCTTCTCATTCTGAACTCCTCTAAGATGCCCTAACTCTTAGTCTGGTCCAGGGGGCAAATTTAGCATGCAGATATTTTTATTTAGCTTATATCCGGGTTCTCCTTTCACTTTCTGGTCTCTTAGCACTGAAGTGCCCCAAAACTTGGTTCTTGATCTTCCTATTTATCTATAGTCCCTCCTTTGTGATATCTTTGTTCTTGTGGATTGAAAGACTATTTTTGGGATTCCAGACCTCTCTCCTATATGCCAGACTCACATAGTCAATTGCATACTATAATATCTCTACTTGAACATTAAATTTATCTTTAATTTTTTTATTTATATACTAGGAGAGAAAATATGTGCATGCCAGAGCTTATCACCTTTGTAAATGAACTCCAGATGCATATGCTACTTTGTTCATCTGATTTTATGTGGGTACTGGGTTCATTAAACCCAAGCCAGCAGGCTTTGCAAGCAAACATTTAACCACTGAGCCATCTCCTTAACCCCATTGATGTTAAATTTCAACATAAAGTTGATCTTTTCCCCCAAATCCTTCTGTTCCATCTACAATGCATGTTCCTATTTTCATTAAGTTGTTCTGCTCTTCCAAATGTTCAGATCAAAAGCGTTGACCCAGAGATCAAGGGTAACTGCTAGCAGAAATGAAATTCATAGCTCTGTCTCCTGAGTTATACCAGTGATCTTTCTTCACTCCCATTCTAAAAAAAAAATGATCAGAAATAGTTCAAACATGCTACCACCAAGGCCTCTACCCTGAGGCAATGATTTCACACTGAGGTCCATTACAAAGTCTCCCTAACTTCCCCTCCTGACATTCTAGGATGCTCCATTTGATTGTGGTTAGGATTCTACCAAGAGCATGACTACATTCTTAAGTTTGGACAGGTTATGACCTCAAATGAAGGAATAAAAGCAGAGTTTAAAATCAATACTAGTAAAATCAAAACAAGCAAATAATAATAATAATAAACCCATAAGGCAGGAAACACCTAAAATCAAAGAAAATGTTTGTGTTCTATTCTGAAAGGCAAGGACAGAGCCTTCTGGATGGAGGCTGCCCTCAGCTACAGCCAAAGGCAAACATAGAAACTCTTAAAAATGACAGCACTCCTCCTCTTCACCACCTCTGAGTTGATCCATTGCACCAGGTTTTCAATTGGCCAGGCTTTATTTCCCTTTTTGTTCTGAGGTTGACCCCTGTGAGAATTTACTCGCAGCATGTCCCTAACATGACTGAAATTTGAAGTATGTTATTCAAGATTTTCTGGCCTCCTACATATATTACACATATATATTACAGAAAGAGAGAGAGAGAGGGAGAGAGAGAAACTTATATATTCCTGTGCAAGTGTACTCACAGCCATGCCATAAAGGTATGGTAGAGGGACCAAAAGCTAAGGGAGAAAGTATAGCTCAAGCAACAGCACACAATGAGGTACTGTCACAATATTCCACTGTGACAGGAAGAGCTGAAATTTGTGTTCCTATTTTACCAATTCTGCCCTCATCAACGGGAATTTCCTCTTCCCATGAGTCCAAACATGCCCTAATAGCATCAATCACAAATGTTCTCCAGTTGCATTTGCAGCAAATGATGAGCTAAAGAAGATAGATGCTGGGACAAGAGAACAGATGGTCCTAGAAGCCTTCTGTCCTGGCTTCTCATTAAATCTCCAAAGTGGTAAGATAGACATGTCAGGAAATCCTATCAGACTATGTTGGCATCACAGCCTGGAATGGTTAGACCACTAATGATTCAAGTTACTTGCCTTTACATATTGAATAGAACTGAACATGAATGAGTGACAAATGATATACATCATTGTTTTTCATTTGATAACTTCAGTAAGCTCTACCTTAAGCTTTTTAAAACTTTTAAACTTGAGAATAAGGTTATCCAAGTTAGAAGCAGTGATATTTTAATTTGTTCAGTTTAATGGCTCATGCTGTTGTTAAGTTGGTTATCATCAGTTCAGACTTAGTGTGTTTGAGAAGGCAAACAATCAGCTTCCAAGGAGATCCATCCTCAGAAGTATACTTTAAAACCTGCCTGGAAAAAAAAAACCTGCCTGCTGTGGTGAGCCACAACTTGAATAGGAAGCATCACTTTTGAACAAGAGGCCAAGACATGCACAGAGAAGGAAACCAAAGGATAATTATTTTTCTTTCGTTAAAAATGGTGATACAAATTGGAGAAGAAGAAGTCAAACTATCCCTCTTTGCAGATGACATGATCTTATATATATCAGATCCAAAGAACAGTACTAGTAATCTCCTGAAGGTGATCAATGCCTTCAGCAGAGTGGCAGGATACAAAATTAACACATAAAAATCAGTAGCCCTTCTATATACAGAAGACAAGCACTCGGAAAAAGACATCAGAGAAACTGCCCCGTTCTCTATATCCTCAAATAAAATTAAATACTTGGGAATATCACTAACCAAGGTAGTGAAAGACTTATATAAGGAAAATATTGAAACACTCAAAAGGGAAATAGAGGAGGATGTGACGAGATGGAAAGACATTCCATGCTCATGGTTAGGGAGAATCAATATAGTAAAAATGGCAATCCTACCAAAAG
>PVHP010037013.1:5681-17649 GCA_004024765.1 Zapus hudsonius
AGTTACATTATTTAGTGGGCAAACCATGCGTTGTTATCCCGACTTCCCCAATTCCCCCCCTCCCCATCCCTGATCAGTTGTATATCCTCCTTCGTGGGCTGTCTGTATTAGTCCTTGTGGCAAGGGATCCTGTATATCTTAGTACTCATCTCGGTCTTCCTTACCCAAGTGAGTTGTTACTGATGGGTGCTATGCCTCTCCATATGGACCGTCTCCAGAGGCATAGCATCTTGCGTTTTTTAAAAAAATTTTTTTTGGAAATGTGATTAATATGCTAACAACTCTGTAATCTAATGTTTATATATCCATGTATTTGAAGATAAGTGTATGCCCATAAAACCAACAATATAAACAAATGCCATAAACTTACCCATCTAAAAGCTTCTTTCTTTCCTCTTTTTCTGTGGTAATAAAATAGCCTGAGAAAGTTGTGAGAACGCAAGACAGTATTGTTCAGTACGCACTACACTGTGCACTGGCCCTGGTCTTCTGTTGCATAAATGTCACAAATCTATTCCTTGACAACCGCTCTCCCAACCTGCTGAACAACATTCTTTGCTGCTTCTATGAGCTCAACTGATCCCCCCCCCCTCTCCTTTCTGCCTCCTCTCTTTTTCTCCCCCACTTTTCTCTGTACTGGGGATTGAGCCCAGAGCCTGGGGCACGCTAGGCCAATGCTCTACCACTGATCCAATCTTCAGCCCTGGAACCCTAGACTTTTTAGACTCTTGCTCTAAGTGGCATCGTGTCACATTTGTTCCTTTGTGCCTGGCTTGTTTCATTTGGCATCATTTTCTTCAAGCTCATCCATGCTGTTACAAATGCAAGGATTTCCTTCTTTGCTATAGCTGGATAATATTCCAGTGTGCTTTCTGTGTTAAGGAACTTTTGGCAGCCTATGTCTTTTCTATTTTATGATGTACTGACATTAGTGTTCAGTGCATGAGTGCACTGTCTCAGGTCCTGCTTTTGATCTTGTCGTGTCAACTCTTAGATATGACACTTGGGATTGTGAGGTAGTCCTATTGTGGGGTTGGTGACAAACTTCCTACTCCAAATTTCTATCAGTGGAGTCTGTGTCCAACTACCCTCGTACCAACATTGTGCCAGAGTTCCTTGGCCTATGCACTCTTAGCTGCTCTAGCCTTGGTCTTATTGACAGAGAGAGCCATTCTAACAAGAATGGAGTGATCATAATTTTTAATTTTCCTGATGTTTAGCATGTTGAGATATGGTTCACCTATCTGTCCGTGAGTCACAGATGGGTTCGCTGTGAATGCTCAGGATGATTTCTGGCTTTCTTAGTCACTATATCTGTTTTCATGGCAGCAGCATACTCCTTGGATACTAGAGTTGTGAAGTGTATTTTTCCTTAATATATTGCTTTGAATGCTTATTGATCTTTTGCACATCTGTATGAATTTCAGGATTTATTTGTATTTTATTTAAATTTGGGGCCACATTCTTTAACAATGTATGGTATTTCTCCAAAGAATATAAAAGATAAAACCAGCTGAATTTAAGTTAAAAATAAACATTGACTTTAGTTTTCTTGGCTTTTTCCCCCTTTTAAGAAAAATACTTTTTGTTTGTTAGAGAAGCTTTATGTTTGAGAAGCTTTATGTTCATAGCAAAACTGAGCAGACGACATGGATATTTCTGATATAATTCCTGCCCCATATATCATAGCCACCCTCACAATGAAAACCCCACACAGAGTAGTACATTTATTACCATCCTTCAACCTAGATTGACGGGTCCTTAGCCTATGTTCAAATGAAGGAAGTTTATTTTTATCTCTGTCAAGACACTTCCTAGAGAACAGATTTTTTTAAAGTTCAGAGATGTCATTAAGGGATCCAATTTGAACTTTTAAAGGATTTAAAAGAAAATAGATGATAATGGATTTAAGTCGCTGTCCCCAAGTTTCGTATTTAACTTTAGAAAATAGGTCAAGTCTAATGAGCAGGTTGCAGAAAGGGGCACTGAACTGGGAAGGGTTAGGGATGGGATGGGATGTGCCATGAATCACTCTTACTTATGAGAGGTCCAATCACAGATTGCATATGCAATTCTATGTTTGACTGTGAACATTACATTTTAAAAGGAATATTAAATTAAATTAAATTGAATGCATATTAAAACATGATATGGGTAAAATTTTTAAAAATCTAGTAAAAGTTTCATAATCAAATTTAAAATATATCCAAGATCTAGGAATGGGAAAGAAGTATAATTGTCTTTACTTATTCAAATATTTGTGACATGAAAGAAAAAATAGCCTCTTGTATGGTATGCAATACGATAGAGAGTTTGTGAAGGTGATACTGGGTAGCTGGAAATGTCTGAGGCAGAAGAGAAGTTTTGCAGCACAGGGAGCTTGTTCTTGTGTTGATACCGTCTGCATGAGCACCTGGCATTCCTTTAGAAGAGATAAGGACCTAGGGAAGAGACTGATTTTGAGAACTCTGTGGCACCTGGGAAAAGCCATGTGTCAGACATGCTGGATGACAGTCACGGACCACACCGATACTCAAATGCAGAGTACCACTAAAGTCTCGAGGCCCTGTGAAGGTACAGTATGAAAATTACATAGAAGTTTAGAGCTTATTATGACTTTGAAAGCCATACTGAGCTAAATAGATAGTTTACGTTAAACAGAACAAATCTGTAATTTTCCTTTGGTTTCGAATTTTGACAATTATGTATGTAAATAATAGATATCATTCTACCTTTTCATAGGTATTTGATCAGTTCTTGCTTTCCCAGACATTTAGGAGGAATTTTTTAATGAAAAAATTGCATTATACACTCCATACACACACACACACACACACACACACACCAACTGTTACTCTAAACAGTGTTGTGTTTTCAAAATTCCATTTCACAGTTTCCTTTCTAGCCTTAGAGGAACTGCAGTTATGTTGTTGCTATTTAACTGTATTTCATCACTGAAAAATAGTTGAAAATATTACATGCTATTTTGAGGGCTGTTCATTAACCTTGCCTGCATATCCAGTTTTTATGAGTCATGAGTCCCTTGCAGAGGCTTAGAAGTCAAGTGTTTAATGTGTCACCCAAAGCATATGGGGATAGCATAGATCACTGATCCTAATATCAGACATGACTTGAATAAGACACAGGCTGTTTCTATAGTTTCTTCCTAAGATTTCAGGATATCTATCTATCTATCTATCTATCTATCTATCTATCTATCTATCTATAATCTTGACTAATACAGAAATTTATACTGATACACATATTCCTTGAGCACTTGACCTGTGTCTAATACTGTGTTGCATGTATGAACCCTATTTTGAAGGTTTTCAACAGATGTAAGCTCTCTCATTAATAGTTTATATCGATTTAACGATGATTAGTATTTTTGGCATATTAGCCTAAATATGTTTTCTTGTTTATTTATTTATTTTTTTGAGTTAGGGTCCCACTCTAGCCCAGGTTGACCTGGAATTCTCTTTGTATTCTCAAAGTAGCCTTGAATCTTGAATTCACAGGGATCACCCTACGTCTGCCTCCTGAGTGCTGGGATTAAAGGTCTGTGCCATCATGCTTTTAAAAATACTTTATTTATAAGCACACACAATGGACATATATATATGTGTATATATATATGTATATATATATATATATATATATATATATATATAGAGAGAGAGAGAGAGAGAGAGAGAGAATGGGCTCTCCAGGGCCTCCAGCCATAGCAAACTCCAGATATAAGCCCCACCTGTGTATCTGGCTTCAGGTGAATACTGGGGAATCAGACTCCAGATGTTAGATTTTTCAGGCTGGACCTTAAATGCTGAGCCATCTCTCTAACCCTAAAATATGTTTTAAAATGAATTTTACCTGTTTAATTTTATTTATTTCTTTAATGTGGCCAATAGAAAAGGAAGGCCTCTCATTTGAGAGTCATGTTACATCTCTTTTAGACTGCTTCTGTACTAGCTTATCTGGAATGGGCGCCCCAAAATAATCAACAGAGATGGTTTTGCTTGAGCTACAGCTAAGTTTGAATGAAAGTGATGGTTGATGTCAGCTTTAGAGAGACTTTCTGAAAGTGTTGTAGTCAGCTCCATGTTGCTGAGATCGGCCCCCAAACAGGCCTTAAGGCTGGAACCCAGGATCCTCGTCTCAGTTACACCTTCTCTCCCAGGCTGTGGGACACTTAAACAGGAAGCTTAACCTTAATCAAAAATACCTAAGCCTATGGGAGACATATATTCACATTTAAACCTTCTGGAAGTTCGGGGCTTCCTGGTGTATTCTTCCTAAGTACTTCTCCTACTCTCAAACTATATATAATTGTTCAGATCTTCTTATAAACATCTTTGAATTAATATTGAAACACATCTCCCCCAATAGTTATGAACTAGACCAGTGCTTCCCAAATCAGCATACACAGCACCCTGGGGGCTGAGAAGGGGTCTTTTTGAAGTATAGTGATTATGTTAATTGGTCTGTCAATGGTCTAGAGTTACAGAGTTGGGGAAGACACTTGAAAAGTCAAGGAATTGGAATGCTTTAGATCCATCCACCAGGAATCAAACTTTGGGAAAGAAACCAATAGAGGGAACCCTCTATTCTTAATTAACTGACTCTTCTTTCTCTTCTCAGATTGAGCTGTATCTAGAGAAGATACAATGAACAGACCACAGCACAACTAATCTGCTCAATTCTACTGCAGCAAAGATGGATGGAGACCATTGCGTGATCAATTTGGTCATGACATTGGTTATCAGTCATGAGCCTGACTGAAATGAATGGGATCACTTTAGTCCAATCTGGTTTGCTTTCACTGTGTAAACTGAGCTGATCCTGAGGGTTTGGGGTCAGGGAAATAAGTGCTACACCTAAGTCTGCTAACCTTCCTGGGATAATTTATTAAAGAAAAATCAGCTTATTCATGCATATTAGTTAGTATAGGAGGCAATCAATCATTTTGCCAGCCTCACTCATGTTCTCTCACAGGGTGAGCTTACTTTCTGCAAAAGTTAAAAATGTCACTATTTAATAGATATACAAATGAAATTTTGTTGAGATAGCAAAATCCAGCTATAAATAATTTGAAAACCAGCGCAAGAAAATAATGTCTACAGAAGATTTAAAGATATTTAAATTCAGTTATTAAATTTTTTGGGATGGATTTACAATCTTTAAAAATGGTTACTTTTAAAAAAAAACCTTACTTGATCTTGTAATTTTTAAAATATTTTATTCTCAATTCCTAACTCTTTAGAACATCATTGCCACATGTATAGTTAATCAAGTTATAGCTAACAAATAAATTTTGCATGGCACTGGGTTTTTTTGAGCTTTCTTGGGTAGAAGCTTTAAATTCTGTGACCTTGAACTTCATTTGCTGTCATTCACAACATCAAATTGTTTTACTGTTGATCCTTTTTCATGCTATTCCTGCAATGGCCTCCTTATTTTCATTCAGATCTGGTTCAAAACATTGGCTGCTACTTTGACCTACACTGACATTTCAAAGGCTGAAGAATAATTAGTGAAATAAAAACCTCATAATTACTTTCTAGCACACACCCACACAAAGCCTTTTGTTGAGCTGGCAGAATGGATTGAGATTTTGTTGTGTTGTGTTTTGTTCTAAATGATTGAACATGGAATTAAGTGAAGTGACAGGCACTTCTTGAATGCACAAAATGATCTGCAAGCACTGAACAGTACTGAAATCTTGAGAATCAGCCTCATTTAATGTCTTATTTTAAACAGTAAATTCTAACACAAAGAAGTCTTTCTTTAGAGATAACTTCAAGTACTATATAATAGCATATTAATGATAACTATCTATTTTTTATTTTTCTGGCTTTTGACTAGGTTGGAAAAGATTGTAAACTGCCTTGTTCTAATTTGATATTAAAATGGCTTTAACATTAGACTGGGAATTGTCTAGGAAACTATTTCTTATAGTGTAGATATAATGTAATATGCTCTTTTTGCTCTTGATCTTTTCTTTTCCACTATTTGTTCACTGGTCTTACTTTTGGATGGGGATCTATCCATATTTGTTGTATCTAATTGAGCGCTTGCTTCTACCTGGCTTTCAGTCAAATGGAGAGAAAATCAGAGGGTTGC
Source organism: Zapus hudsonius (assembly GCA_004024765.1). Classification (NCBI taxonomy): domain Eukaryota; kingdom Metazoa; phylum Chordata; class Mammalia; order Rodentia; family Dipodidae; genus Zapus; species Zapus hudsonius. The sequence continues at coordinate 11,802 of PVHP010037013.1, forward strand.
TGCCTTTTCTGTCCTGATTCACTCAGTCTTTCTAAGGCCCACAGATCATTTCTATAGCAAAACATAATAACAAATAACTCTGGATGTTATTTCACAAAAGTCCCCTTAGAGTACAGCTCACTTGTATCAGGCACAGGCTGCCCTAGTGGCTTCTTTGCAAAGAGGTTTTCTTTTGTCTATTTTGTTTTGATTAAAATTATTATTTATAATATGTATTGGACCTTTCTAATTGTGGCCAGTGTAGGGCTGGAGAAATGACACAGAGGTAAAAGTGCTTGCCTGCAAGGACTAATGATGGGGGTTTGATTCCTCAGTACCCAAATAAAGCCAGATGTACAAAGTGGCATATGCATCTGGAGTCCATTTGCAGCGGCTAGAGGCCCTGGTGCACCAATTCTCTCTCTATCTCTCTTTCTCTGTCTTTCTCTGTTTCTCTCTCTGTCTCTCTTGCTCTCTGTTCTCTCCCTTTGTAAATAAATAAATAAAATATAAAAATAGTCTAATGTAATTTTATGTTAAAACACCATGCTTTTTCATACATACAATACAATGTAAATTGGAGTATTTTTTAAAATCTCAGGGCCTCTTAAGTTTCTTATAATGATGAAAGATATTAGATACTTTTTATATTTGGGTTACATTTATTGATTTTAGATAATAAAATGTCTGTTAGCTTATTAAAATAACATGTTAAAGTAATTACATCTTTCCAAACAAAAAGAGTGGGAAGAGAATCATTGGTTTATATTTTTACAAATTTCTAAGAAGTGACTGTGGAGTGTTCAGCACTGGTACATCTCTACCATACCTCTAGAGTCTCAGGGTCTATTGTGGAAGAGGTGGCAGAAAGATTGTAAGAGCCAAAGGAGGGGCAGGACTGCTTACAATGCAAACTTCCAGATACAAACTGGCCTTGATATTCATGATGCACAGTGCCTGATAATACCTACACATTATTGGAGGAAAAGATGATTACACCGAAAGAAACAGAGACTGATTGAGAGGGAGAAGAGATAGGGGGAAGTTGGGAAGGAATCATAATGGCTTATGATCTATATGATTATGGAAGCTATCAATAAAAAATAAAAAACTTGATAATGGACTTGATGGGACACAGCTAATGATATCACAAGTCATCCAGATATCACACTTGAGAATTCTATAATGCGGTACAATGAAACTTAAATAGACAGATCAAGTCTCAGTATTGTTATCAGAAGGGTTTTGACCTTGGGGAATCTCTTCATGAGTCTTGAGTACCTCAAGGGCACTTGAACCATAATTTCAGAATTTCTGGTTTGGTAATGAACATGAGAACATAAGTCAAAAGTATATTGGAGGATTTCAAGTCATGCCTCAAAAGAGAAAACATTCCCTTAGGGACATCAAGCCTGTGCTTCTGAGGTCTCTGTCAAGCAACAGGGCCTCTGTGGATGTTAAGTGTGCTGACTCAGCAGGTGTCCAAGAATTTCAAAGTAGAGAGGGCTTATTTACAGGTGTGGTGTTTATCTGGTGGAATAAAGTCTATATAACATTTCATAGGAATCTCACAGGTTTTTAAGAGCATTATGCTATTATGAGCACCATCATCTTAAATTAAAATCGAGAATGCAAACTAGAAAAAATAATTTCAAAAGGCCTTTGAATCTCTGGAATTCTGTAGGAAGGAAACAGGCTGAGAAACCATGATGTTTGAGTTGAAACACTGGTCATTTGTTCTGAGAAAAGACAGATAAATCTGATCTGGAACAAAGATCACAGAAGTGACAGCCAAAACATCATCTCAGAGACTAGAGTCTACCCTTGATTATGAAACAGTCAAGACACTGTGTTTCTAGAAAGATCTAGACATCTGAGCACCTTTGCTCAAGCAGTGGGCACAGCCAGGAACCTCATCTGATCTGGATCTCACTTATCTAAGAAGATTCCATAGCTCTGCGAGGGTGGTGTAGATGTTGTAAACTGTGGGAGTGAGCAAGTGAATTTTGTATGAGGTACTGACATAATTTTTCGAGGTCATTGGACATACTATGGTAATCAACGTCCAGTTTTGCTCTCAACATGATTCTCCTATTGGTCTTTATACCCTCAGGTAGTACCCTGCCACTTTAGGACTAGACCTGTGGTAACAGTGGTGGAAATGAGTGGTTATAAAGGCTTAGAGGCTTCTAGCATGGCCTGTTGGATTTCTCAGTCTGGATACAGCTAGCTTCACTGAGACAAGCCAGGTCAAGAGGAAGGAGCTGGGTTCTTGGGCAGTCGTGACTAGAACTTGCTAGCACTGTGCACCATCACTCAGAGCTTTGCAAGGAGAACCCGAGCTCTTCTCATGCAATCAGGGTACTTGTTTGACAGATATCTTGGGATATGAATCCTTTGCCACACATTTTGAACTTTTTCTGATCTGGGTACTAAGATTATAAATCTTAAAAAATATCATCTACATTATTGCAAACAATCCTTCACAAGTTGAAAATATCAGGTATTGTAAATCTAATTCAATGCATCATAAAAAGAGGCTTGGAGAAATCCTGACATTTTCTTTCCTTGGTTAGTTTGGTATAATTCTTACTAATTTGAATGAAATATCATATTTTATGTCATTTCTTCATCTGTCATCAGTTGAGATCTTCAATACAGATCCAATAGAAGTGTAGGGGTTTTTCTTCTGCTAAGAATTAAAAATATACTGTACCACTGAATTTATTTTTAACTTGAAAAAGACAGCTTGACATTTCTGTTTCACATCAGCAATGGCCTTGGATTTTGATTGTTATTGTTTGAAAGTATATTTCAAACTAACTACATATATTGTAGAAAATACATTTCAAGCCATATAAGTACAGATAAGGTTATCAGTGATAAAATAGGAGAAGAATGTTTGGTTGAAAGCCTATGTGATTCATCCTAGTAGCATTGCCATATTAATACTTACAATTCAAACCAGAAGATTTATTTCTAATTATTCATATGGTTTATTATGTATTAAGTATTTTCTCAATAATTGGTAAATTCTGAAAGTAATTCAGGCATTGAAAATTTTCTGCATTTATATAATAAGAAAGGGTAATGAAGAGGAACGGCTGCCCTTTCATATTAGGATCTCTTTAATTCAGCAATAAATATTCACTAAAGTGCATGTTATCTTGAGATAAGGTCACTTTTACCATCTATTCCATTAAAAATATGTTTATTTTACTTACAGGTGTCATCCATTAAGACAGGCAATTGACGTTTCTGAGAGTGGCCTTTGTCAAGTAAATAAAACTTACTTTTAATGGAATGGAAGTTTCTAAATAAGCCAATCTCAAGAAGCATGCACTTTGGAGAATATTTATTTATTATAAAGTACTCAACTGAAAATGCAATATGTGCTGCAGAGGATGACTGGTTATTTATGCATAGCATTATATCAGCTGAGTTCATCTAGGTAGAAAAATATCTTTGAAGTGCTCAGAAAATCATGCTAGCCTTCACCAATCTCTGATTTTCTTCCTTAGCTTCTTCCCCCTCTACAACCACTGCTCTCTCTGCACTTATATCCATGTATCCCGCCTCTTACCTCTTCTCTTGTCCTTATCTCCCCACTTACTTTCTCTTGTGATACCATGGACGCATATCCTTTGTCTTTTTTTTTTTTTTTTTTACAAATGTGAGAATAAATTTATTACAGCAATATTGGTTTAGAGTCAATTTTCTTGTCATGTAAGTATTGCTATCCAGCATTGAATAATAACAAAAGTAAACCAACTTTTTTTTTCCCGAAATAACAAGAAGCAAAGATTATGTGTTAACTTGTGATTGAGCTAGTTACCTGGGGTCTACTCTGATCACTGTTTTTTTCTTCTTTTTTTTAACTTGTTTTTTTAAATATATATGTGTATTGACCATAATGAGTTACATTATTTAGTGGGCAAACAATGAGTTGTTATCCCCAGTTCCCCAATGCCCCCCCCTTCCCCATCCCCAATCAGCTGGATATCCTCTTCCGTGGGTCATCTGGATCAGTCCTTGTGGCAGGGGACCATGGATAGCCTAGTACTCAGCCTGGTTCTCCTGGCCCAAGTGTGTTGTTACTGAGGTGTGTCATGCCTCTGGATAGTCTCCCCCACCATGGCTCTCCTAATCTTTCTGTCCCTTCTTCTCCTCAGTTCCCTGATTCGTGGTGGGTGAATATTAAGGCTGCTTTAATGTTGTGCACTTAGGGTGCTTTGTGTTGAAAATTGTTGGTTTCTGTCCCCCTGGCTTATCCTGTGTTGATTGAATGGCTGTGGCTGTGGGTCCCTTGTTCATCCTGTCATTGTCTGCAGGGCTCCATATGGATCCTCCACGGTATGACTGTGGTGGCTCCTCTCTTGCCAGAATCTCAGCTATTGGCAGGGTTAGATGGGCCCCAGCTCTCTCGCTTCATCCTGAAAAATACAAACACAATCTCCATCAGAAAGTGAGATCAGTGTAGGTTAACAAATATACACAATTCTGGATTACCTAGATTCTATTTTTAGTAGCCTCCCTGTCAATCGCTCCCATAGTGCATCTTTTCTTGGGAGCCCAAGAGTGCGGGATCCGGTGCATATTGCACTGATTCTCCAGTTCCAGTCACGGGCTTCCCTTCAGTAAGTGGAATATTTTGCTGAATTTAAAAGCTGTTAATTGTTTTCCCCAGGCCGAGGCTCCTCCATTGCACTAGTGCTCATTTCTTGGTTTGCTGTTCTCTCCCAGTAGGAGGTGTGGTCAGCCTACTCATGGCCATAGTCTGTGTTTCATGCCAGTGGTCTCTGTTTACTCCAGCGTCGTTGAACAGCTTCCCATGGCAGCTTGTGCAGTGCCTTCTAGCACTGCATTAACTACCATCTGGGGGCTGGATACCATTTTGGACCTTGAAGGGTCTCTCGATGCTGATGGACGGCATTCTGTGGTTTCTTCAGCAACAGGGTTTCACCTCAGGCCTAGTCACTCAAGAGCTTGATAGAATTCTGTCTTGTTTTTGGAACCCAATGGGTCACTTTAGTCAACAGCTCAGTGAGGGAAGGAACCGGTGGCTGGGACCAGGGGTTGTCAGACTGATCAATTATTCACAGGCTTAGACTATCTCCCCTACTACTCATGGCCCCTCTTTCCAGTTGACACCCACTACTTGCTCAATAGGTTACAGTATGCTCATGAGGATTTTATGTTTTTGAACCTAATTTGGTTCAGCCTCATGCATAAGCCATTCCTCTCCCCCATCCCTTACCCCTCATTCATAACCTCTCACTTCTTTCTACTAGTCTGCGTAGAGTTTACGGTTATCCTGGTTAAGGACCGCATATGAGGGGGAATATGCGGCATTCAATTCTCTGTTCTTTTGAGTGTTCACTTAGTAAGATCTGTTCGAAGTCAGACCATTTTTTCCGAAATTTTGATATCTCATTTTTTCTTTCAGCTGAGTAAAATTCCATCGTGTAAATATACCACAGATTCGCTGTCCATTCCTCCGTGGATGGGCATTTGGGTTGATTCCAATTCTTGGCTGTTATGAATTGAGCTGCTATAAATATGGTTGTACAAATGTTTCTGCATCGAGATGTGATATCTTGTGGATAGATGACTAGTAGAGGGATAGCTAGGTCCATTGGTAGTTCTATGTGCATTCTGTTCAAGCGTCTCCACACTGTTTCCATAGTGGTTGTCATGGTTTGATACAGGTGTCCCCCACAAACAATTGAATGTGTTCTGATAGATCGATCCTCAGCTGATGGCAGTTTGGGTTTTACAACCTCGATGAAGCTGTGTTGTTGGGGGCGGGCTTATGGGGGTTATAAGCCAGCTTCCCCTTGCCAGTGTTTGGCACACCTTCCTGCCGCTG
>PVHP010037014.1:5463-17533 GCA_004024765.1 Zapus hudsonius
GGGGGGGGGGGGGGGGGGGGGGGAGCGACGACTGGGTGCACTACGTGTGAACTTCTGCTGACCAGCTCATGACCATCCACAAAATGTCAGGACTGCTCAGTGCTCATTTCAGATTCGAGGGAAAACAATTTGAAGCTGTAGACTGCTAGAAGCTTCATTCTACCTTGAAGAACAATTGCTTCCCCTCTGTCTTAATATGTAAGCATTGAAGCAAAGCCAGGGGCTTGAATGGCTCACAGAAGGTTCCATCTGTGAGTCCTACCTGTGGAACTGGGGGTTGTGGGTAATGCTATGTATAACTGCAGTGTTGCCAGAGAACTTCTGGTTGGATACTTTTTGGTGGACACACTCAGTGAAGAAAAAAAAAAACCAGATAAACCGCTAATTTGGTCATTTTAGAAACACACTTATGCAGTGATTATTTTCACTTAACAAAAAAGGTTTCTTTGAGTGAGCAGACTTATAGTAGGGCAATTTATGTGAACTTTTCCTTAGATACTTGACTACGTGAAACATACAATAGCACTTAGAATCAGTTTTTTTGATATTTTTATTATTCAAAATTAGATATAGTGTGTGAGCATATATTGTATTGGTATTCCCTTTCCCTCCTCCCTGTCCCCAACACACTGGGTATCCTCCTCAGTGGGCATGCTGGATCAATCCTTGGGGTAAGGAGTTATGGATAGCATAGGAGGCAGCCAGACTCCCCCCCCCTCCACCACACACACTTTGTGTGTTGTTGCTGAGGGGGGCAATGTCTCTGGGAGAGAGAGATGGGGGAGGGAGGGAGAGAGAGACAGAGAGATGGAGGGAGGGAAGGAGGGAGGGAGGGAGAGAGAGGGCACTGCAGGGTGAGTTCCAGCCCTACGTTCACAGCTTTTCTAGTCACACGCCCCTCTGTCTATGCAGAAATTCACCTGTTCCATGATCTTAGCTCACCTTTCTGCTCCGCTCTTCAGATGCACATGGGACCAAGTTCATATATGACTCGGCTGTAGCCTCTGGCTTCATCTTTTGGGAAAAATTAACTTACTTTCCATTTAAAATGAGTTTCAGATTTATAGAAAAGTTGAGGTAATAGTACAGAGAGTAGTCACCCCCTCTGTGTATAGCTTCTCCTGAAATTAACAGTTTGCAACAACATGGTGTATAACTAGTCAATATTGATACACCGGTAACTAGGACTCATGATTTATTAAGAGTTATTTTTATATAGTGTCTCCCTCCCTCTCTCCTTTCTCTTCTCTTCTCCTCTCCTCTTCTCTTCCTCTCCCTTTTCTCTGTCTCTCCTTCCTTCCTTCCTTCCTTTCTTCTTTCCTTCTTTCTTCCCTCCCCCTTCCCCCTCTCTCTGTTTCTTCTTTCTTTCTTTCTTTCTTTCTTTCTTTCTTTCTTTCTTTCTTTCTTTCTTTCTTTCTTTCTTTCTTTCTTTCTTTCTTTCTTTCTTTCTTTCTTTCTTTCTTTCTTCTTTTCTTCTTTCTCTTTTTCTTTTTCTCAGGACCTGTATTAGGAACTTTGCTTGTTGCTGTGACCAAGTACCCGTTAAGGAGCAGATTAATGAAGGAAGGGCTCATTTGGCTTACAGTTCCAACAGATACTTTCCATCATGTAGTGAGCGTGGAGGAGCATGGTGACAGGGACAGGAACACAGCTGGTCACATTGTTTCTGCAATCAGGAAGCAGAGGACAAACAGGAAGTGGAGCTGGGCTATAAAACCTCAATGCCTGCCTCCAGTGACCGACTTCCTCTTGAAAAGCTCCACCTCCTAATGGTTCCACTTTCCAAATATCACCAGCTGGGGACCAAGTGTTTTAAAACACGAGCATGAAGGGGAGATTTTATATTCAAACCACAACAGGACCTCATCCTGGAGGCCACACTGTATTAGTTTTCTTCTCTCCTTAGAGTCCTCTTTTTTTAATTTCTTTATTATCCATAATTAGATACACTGAATGAGCAAATAATGTGTTGGTATCCCCAGTTCCCTGGTTTCCCTCTTCCATGTCCCCAATCAGCTGGGTATCCTCCTCCGTGGGCAGTCTAGATCAGTCCATGGGGTATTGAGTTATGGAAAGCCTAGGAGTCAACCCGATTCCACACCCCTTTGTATGTTGTTACTGAGGGGGGCCATGTCTCTGGGATTTCTCTCTCACCATGGCTCTTACAATCTTTTCACTCAGTTCCCTGAGTCATGGTGGGTGAGTATTAAGGCTGCTTTATTGTTGAGGTCTTAGGGGCCTCTGTACTTCTACTTTAGGTTGTTTTGAAAATCGTTGGTATCTGGCTCACTGGCTTATCCTGGGTTGACTGATTGGCTGTGGTTATAGGTCTCTTGCTTATCCCACCACTCTCTATGGGGTTCCATGTGGCTCCTCCATGGTAGGTCTGGGGTGGCTCATCTTTTGCCAGGATGTCAGCTATCAGCCTGCGGCTCGTTGGTAGGGTTGGAAGAGCCACAGCTCTCTTGCTGCCTTCTGAAAAATACAAACAAACAGAATTTCCATCAGAGACTGAGATCAGTGTAGGTTAACTGAGATGCACATTTCTGAATTGGCTAGATTCTATTCTTAGTAGCCTCTTTGTAAATCACTTGTAAAGTGTATTTCTCTTTGAGGGCCCAAGATTTTGGTTCCCGGTGCATTTTGCCCTGAGTCCCCAATTCCAGTCAAGGCCTCATTGTCGCTGAGTGGATTACTTGGCCAAATTAAAAGCTGTTGATTGCCTCCCCCAGGCTTTGGCGCCTCCACTGCACAAGTGTCCATGTCTTGGTTTGCTGTTCTCTCCCAGTAGGAAGTGTGTTCAGCCTACTCATGGCGGAAGACTGTGTTTTATGTCAGTGGTCTCTGTTTACTCCAGCTGTCGTTGACCAGCTTCCCCTGGCAGCTTATGCAGTGCCTTCCAGCACTGCACCAACTACCATATGGGGGCTGGTTACTGCTCTGGACCTCGCAGGATTTCTTGTGCTGATAGATGGCTTTCTGTGGTTTCTTCAGCAGCAGGATCTTACCTCAGGCCTGGGGTGGGCATTCAAGAGCGTTGACAGAATCCTGTCTTGTTTTGGGGACCTCATGGGTCACTTTGGTCAACAGCTCAGTGAGGGAAGAAGCCCGTGACTGGGACCAGGAGTTGTCAGACTGATCAAGTTTTCTTTAGAGTCTTCATGCTGTGACACTCTAAGTTTGCTTGTTTTTGTTTGTCCATTTTGGGAACTATTTTGTCTAATGTTTCTTTTCATAATTAAACTGAGGTTGTGGGTTATTGGAAGACCACAGATGTAGAATGCCCATTTTGTTGAATTAGCATACTGACCACATGATAATTACTGTGACATTGACCTGGATTACCTGGGTGAAGTAGTATTTGTCAGATTTTCAATTTAAGAATCATCTCTTCACTGTTCCTCATTCTATTCTTAGGGACAAAGTCACACTATGTAGCCCTCACCCAAGGAATGAGATGTTCCTTAGAGCTAACATTTTTACAGTAGTGATCTCTACCCATGAATGCACCGGAGTTCTGTGTCTTTTCCCATTGACTTTGTGAGGTCTATGATGTCAATCTTCCCAGTTTCAACTAAAGATGCCAGGTTCTCACAGGGGCAACCTATCCTCCTTGGGTACCTCTAGCCATCCCCACTCTCTCAGTTATCTGGCATCTCCAAGAACAACCTAGCCCAGCTTGCATCGCAAAGCTGCGGACTCTGCACCCAGAAAAGACCTCTAATATCTGGCATTTTTAACCATCCTATACTCTCTCATCTTCCCTCCCCTGTCCAGCTATTATTCAGAGCTAAAGCAAATGAAATATTGTTCTACCCAAATGTTCACATTCTTTCACTAATTCTGTCTTTTGCATATCCTTGCTTGTGCTTAGTGAAGCCCTTCCCCTCTTGAACCACCTTTAAAGCCTTCAAGGTAGTCCAATCTTGCTTCCTGGGAAGTTGCTCTGAATTTACCAGAGGTCCTCTACCTTTGTCTTGAATGTGAAATGTTCCCTAAAAGGTAGTGTGTTTGAACACAGAGGGAAGCAAGTGCTACTCTTTTAGGAGGTTGTGGAAACTTTAGGGCAGGATGTCCAGCTAGCACAATTGAGCTACTAAGGGTAGGCCTTGAAAGTGATATCCACTTTTGGATTGGCCCAACATGTCTGTTTCCCGTCTGTTTCCACAGTGTGACCATGTGCCTTATAATCCTACTACCATGGACCAAGTCCATCCAGCTGCAGCGCCTTCCCAGCCATGATGAATTTGTACTCTCTGAATTGTGATTCAACACAAATCCTTCCTTCCCTGTGTTATTTCTCTCAGTTACTAGTTCACTAGCAACAAGAGAAGGAATATAGGAAACTGATAACCAAAAAATCAGATTGTTGCTGTAATATACCTGACTAGGGGAACTATGGACCTTTGAGTTAGTTTTGGGGGAAGAATGTGGAAGAGTTTTGGAGCCATAGGCTATAGAAGCCCTATTATGCTATAAGTAGAGCTGAATGGGTCATTCTAGACCATAATGCCACTAGAAATGTGGACTGTAAACACTGAGCTCATGAAGTTTCAGCCAAGCAAATGTATCAGGAGGCATTGGGCTAGAGGCCATTCATGTTACATTCTGGCAAAGCATCTGACTACATTCTGCTCATGTCCTAAAAATCGGAGTGAGGCTGAATTTAAAAGTAATGGATTATTGTACTTGGCAGAGGTTGTTTCAAAACAACATAGTATTCAGGCTGTGGCATGGTTACTGTTGTTTTTAGCCAGATTCACAGTGAGCAAAACGTGGAGCTGAGAGTTATTTTAAAAATGTGCATTCTGGCAAGGAAAGGTGTGTGAGAAAATTAAAGTTGCAGACAAGGCAGCTGAGGACAGAGGAAGAGTGGTGTCAGAGTAATCAGTGCATTAAGGAGAAACCACTCACTTGGCATGGAACAATAGAAATGATACCTTGAAGGTGAGACTTCTTCACCCATTGAAGACACCAGCGTGTAAAAATGCCAACACGTTAAAAAAAAAACTTTTCTTGAAGAAGAGAGTGTCTCTTTTTATTTTGTTTTGGTGTCATCTTCTTTTCCTCCTATGAGTGTCTCTTTTTAAAGGAAACAGAGCTTTCAAGGTTCCATGCACCTGGAGAGCATTTTCAGCTTCAACCTTTGCACAGTCATGGTCCAAGTAGACCGGGCTACATTTCAAGCTGGCAGAAGAACTTGACATCATCCATATGAAGCTAATTTTTTAGGCAACCAGAACGTAAGAGTTGTAGAGTCATTAAGTTTGCACCAAGGTTCCAAGAAAACGACCCCATGAGGCCAGGCAGTACATAGCAGACATAAGTTCCTTAAAGAGAAGCTGACTATAAAGTTACAAAGGTGAAACCTACGTTGTAATGGAGACCCCAAGGTGTTGTAGATGCCAGAAACACTAAATATCTGCCAAGGAAAGCTATGGGCATCAAGTGGATCTGGGTCAAGAGAAAACCCATGCGTGCTACCAGTAGCAGTGCCCCAAGGGCAGGGCTTTCAAGACCCCTGGAGCTTAGACGCTGCCACCTCAAATACAGACTCCAGACATACAGCCACAGAGGTAGATGTTTGCTCTGCTGGGTTTCCATATTGCTTTGGCCTAGTCTTTCCTTCTTACCCTTCCTTTCTGTCCTTTAGGAATGGGAATGCTTACTCTGTGCCATTCTATACTAGAAGTGTGTGAATTCTTGCTATGGTTGTATAAGGGTTTGCAGCTAAGAGTTTGCCTTGAGTCTCAGAAGAGACTTTGGCCATTTGGACAGTGTTGGAACCAAAACTATGGAGATTCTTGAAGTTAGGCTGAATGGATTCCACATTTTGAGTTGGCTGTGCACCTATGGGAGCCAGGAGGCAGAATATTATTGCATGGGTATAATAAAATGTCCCTCAGAGTTTCATGTGTTTGAACACTTGGTCCCCAGAAGATGGTGCTGTTTTTTGGGAGCTTGTGAAACATTTGGGGTTAGAGGCCTCTATAGCAGACGTGGGATGTTAGGGATGGCTCTTGAAGGTGGTACCAGCTTCTGGTTCTGGCCTGAGCTTTCTGTCTGCTGGTGGGATGTGATCAGCTGCCTCATGCTCATCCTGCCATGGACTAAGCTTTGCCAACCACTATGCCTTCCCTGGCATGATGAATCTTACCCTCCAAACTGTGAGCCACAATAATTTCTCTCTGCTTTAAGTTGTTTCTGGCAAGTATTTGGTCACCAGCCATGAGAAAAGTAACCAGTACAGAGCCATGATCTTCTTGGAATGCTCTTCTCACACTTTGCTTCCCACGTGGTGTTTTTATTATTTGTTCACACGTCTATCTCTTCATAGGATGAGCAGCCCTAAGTTCAGGGATCGTGGCTTAATGACTTACTCATCTTCTTGCTCCAGGCACAGTAATGGACATTACACACCTGTGGAATGACTGACCAACTGAATCACTAGACAAGGCCATGCGCCGATGGAAGGCCCGAGGGTGAATATTATAGATTGAATGTGAAATGTTCCCTACAGATTCATATGCTTGAACACTTGATCTCCGGCTGGTAGTGCTGCTGGTTGGGTGGGCTTCCTACACATATACCTCTGATCGTCACGATGTAGAGTGATATCTTAGAGGGCAGGCACCATGGCTTGTTATTCTCGGCATCCTTGCTCTGTGCTCAAAGATTTGACTGCACATAGCAGTCCATTAGCACCTGCTACCTAGTGGCAGGTGTATAGTTAGAAGTGCTGGGTGGCTCCTCCCTGAAGATGCCATGTGACACGTGTCCAGAGAGCCGATGATTATAAACAAGCCATTGAACTAAGTGGCTCCTTCATCTGAACATAGGTTTTGGTTGCTGAAAGAAAGATGCTGACCATCTTCTAATAGGAAAGCAGTATTGTAACCAAGCATAATTGGAAAATTACAGGATTTCAGAATGACCCTATTGCAAGACATTCTCTTTCATGCTAGGCAGAGAATCCCAGGCATTGCTGTCCCCCCCTTGCCCATCCCCTGGATTTTAAGTGAGGAACCTCTTGAAGATAATCAGATTTCACTGAGAAGATACAACTGTAGATTTCCCCCATTAAGTGAACATCTCAAGGGACATTCGGAATGGTGTCACAAGAACCCATCTTGAGGGTAACTGGGACTTGCGTAGGTCTGAGCTGACAACACTGACCTGCTAAACTCACTCTCTGATGGCTTTTCCTGCTGTTCCAGTCCGATACCTCCAGGTGTGTGTTCACGATTGGGCTATAATATCCAGTAATAGGCCATTTGTCTTTCTAAAGGCATAAGAAATGGAGAAACACGCAGTCTTACATTTATCCGAGTGATTATGTATTCTCTTCAAATATTATATCCTCAGCACTTTCACACACCACTTCTGGGACCGTAAATTGCTACAGCGTTTCGGAAAGTCATTTGACAATGCATTGTAAATGCCTTGGAAACACTCATAGCCAGTAATTTTATTTCTGGGTGAATGTATTTATTATTTTTTTTAAAAAAAACTTATCATTATGGGAAATTTCAAGCCAATGTAAGAATAAAAGAATAATGAACTCCCATGTATCCAAACTCCAGCTTCAATAATTCTCAATTCTTGAATAACCTTCTTTTATAAACCTAGCCACCTCCTCAACTGGATTATTTTGAAGTCAGTCCACCACAGCACATCATTTATGGCATTTTTTTTCTGGAAATATTTCAGTACACAACTTTGAACTATCTGGACTTTAAAAAATAAGCACTATGCTATCCTCACACCTTAAAAATACCCACCATTCCTTAATATCATCAGGCATTCTGTCAGTGCTGAAAATTATCTGATTATTTCATAAATATTTTATGTTAACATGAGTTAAATGTGAATTCAAGCATGCTTCTTAAGCTTTTAAAGGTTTTTTGCTTCTCCTTGAGTTTTGCTCACATTGCAATCTACTTGTTGGAGAATTGAGACCTTTTTAATTTCCCTTGTTCTGCATTTTGCTGCTTTCTGTTTCCTCTGTGTGCATGTTATTGTTTGGCCTGCTTTTATGTTCCTCTCTTTTCTCACCTCCATCTTACACACTGGTTTGACCTAGGAGCCTTATGATATCCAGGTTTTTTCTTTTTTAGGTTGAGGGTGAGAATACCTTTATAACATGGTTGCACACTTCTGATATGAAGTGTGCCCTCCCCTGCCCCCCGCTCATGTGTTGAAGGCTTGGTTCCTCCAACGATGGCAGTATTGGAAAGTGATTGGATGATGAAGGCACTACCTCACATCCGTGGAATAATCTATTGATAAATGTGTACCTGAATAGGTTATTAGGAGTCAAGGTCTCATTGGAAGAAGTGGGTCACTGAGGATGTGCCTTTGAAGGGTGTATATTTTCTGTATTAGTTATACTTCTCATTGCTATGACCTAATGCCAGATAAAAACAAAGTAAGGCAGGAAGGGTTTATTCATCATACAATTTGAGTTTATAGTCCATCATGGTAGGGAAGGCATGGTGGCAGAAGCATGACCCAACTGTGTTTTCATCCACAATCTGGAGGCAGAGAGTGATTGATGCTACCACTCAGTTCACTTTTTTAATGTTTTTATTCAGTCCAGGATCCCAGTTCATAGAATGGTGCATTCACAGTCAGGGTAAGCCCTCCCACCTCAATTCACCTAACCTAGAAAATCCCTCACAGACACGACCAAAGATTTCAATCCATAGTGGTCCCACCCAAGTTCTATCAAGTTGACCACCAAAGATTAGCCATCATAAAATCCCTGTCAGTTTGTTGTAGTCAACTTTCTCTGTTGCTGCGCAGAAAGAACCTAAACAAAAGCGGCTTGTGGAGGAATGGGTTTATTAGGCTTATGGACTTGAGGGAAGACTCCATCCTGGCAGGGAAAACGATGGCATGAGCAGAGGGGTGGACATCACCTCTGCCACAGCACTGCAAACAGCAGCAGGAAGGTGTGCCAAACACTGGCAAGGGGAAGCTCTTTTATAATCCCCATAAGCCCGCCCCCGACAACACAGCTCCAGTGAGGTTGTAAAACCCAAACTGCCATCAGCTGAGGACCGATCAATCAGATCACATTCATTTGTGGGGTACACCTGGATCAAACCATGACACCCATCTGCTATCCTAATGAGGTAAACCAGTTTTCTCCATCACAATGTCCCACCATGATGTTCTGCTTCACCATGCATATGCAGGGAAGCAATGGATTCAACTGATCATGGGTTGGTACCTCTGAGACCATGAGCCAAAATAAATATTTACTCCTTTGAGTTGGTTTGGTCAGGTATTTTGTTGCAGCAATGGAACATTGATTAGCATAACTTTCATTGGAAGTATATGATAAATGGTTGCCCCTTCTTCCATACAAAAGTAAAATTGATCAGTATACATTCAGATGTCTCAATTATTGTTTTTACCAGGGACTTTTCACTAAATGGCTCAAGTCCTCATCCATGATCACTGCTTAGATCCATTACTTCCTTAGGGATGCATAATGGTGATATTCTCATACTTACACTGTTCATAATTAATTAGCTAAACTAATTTTAGAAACTTTCACAAGCGATTTGGCTACTCTGAGGTACAGAATGTCAATAATAGGATCAATATTTCATTTATTCCTCTACCAATGTTCATAATAATGAGTTGGTTCCCTGGCATCCTAACAGCTGCCTTTAGTCAAATCTCTGGAAAGAATGAGTACAATCTTATATGGAAAAAGGGACTGTGCTGATGAGATGACCCTGGATGATCCTGCTGGACCCAAGGCATCACAAAACAGTCCAAGAGGGACACACATGGATCAGGCCTGGTCAGAGAAGATGTGAGGACAGAGCAGAGGTCAAGGTGATGTAGGGACATGAGCCAAGGAATAGGGCACTCTAGAAGTTGGAAAGAGAATGGAAAAGATGGAAATTCTTTTGTCATGGATTTTAACACATTAATCTCTTTATCTATAATATTTAGAAAATAATAGATATCATGTGAATATTAAATAGATAGGTGAACCAATATATGTGAGAATATAAATAACACACACATATACATATATATATACATATGTATATATACATATATAGATGTATATATATAAAATCTTTAAATGAATGGATGAAGGCAAATATCCTTCTATTTTTCCTAGATTGCTTAATTTAGTCCTAACATATCTTAGAAAAGTTGCCAAAATGTCACAGTGTTACTCCTGACATTGTCTCTGGTCCACAGAACACAGCAGAAGGGAAGGAGGTTCAGGACCTTTAATTTCTGTAAGTATAAAACCCGACCATGTTTTCTTCTCTCTCTAATGTTCACCTCATTCCAAATCTCAGTGTTTTAGGGGTAGGTGCCCTACCCCTATATAGTAAAATTAAGGAGTTTGACCTGATTAATAATATCTCACTGTCCTAAAGTCATCCCTGGTAGAAGCTTCACCCCATCTCCTGCTGAACGGTTGGGTCTCTGAGCATAGTAACACAGGAATGATGTTTTGAGGAAATCAATATCCTAATACTTATCTACCTGCAACCTCAGCACCTTTTTCTGCTGCCACACAGTCACCTGTCATATTTATGGAGTTGTTCTTTCTGTGCCTTACATATTGTGATACTTCTGATTAGCAGTTACAGGTTTTGTAACCACCTACATTGCGCCAGATACTTTAAATATGTACTAAAATCAAACAAGGAATGAGCAATTTATAAAGAATATGAAACAATTCCTCCCCCCCACACACACACCTGGCCCAGCATTGGAGACTTCCCCTCTCTTCGTCATTGTGGTCACCACCCTTGCCAGTATGGGTAGAGGTGTGCTCTGGCACACCACGAGGAGGAATGTGCCAATGGTCTCCTGCTCATGCCTATGTTCTCTCAATCTTCCTGTCACTCTTCTGGGCTCCCTGTTCTAGGCCACACCTACTCAAGGTCTCTACTAGCGTGGATAAAAAGCTTGAGGGTGTTCTGAATGAAGAAGTAAGCTGGGTGACACACAGAACACAGCATGACTGTAAAGGGAAACCTTCAATCCCCTAGACATTCACTAGTTCACTTTTATTTTCAGATGAAGAAACTTAGGCTAAGGCAGCCATGGTCTTGGGCAGTGACTTGGGCATGACAGTGACTTTAGTTTTTAAACACAAACTTTTTCTTTTCAGCATGGGGTTTGTTCCCTCAAACAGGAGGGAAGATATAAGTATGGCAGACTCTTCCCAGAAGCCCTTTCTAAGGCTGAAGGTTGAACACAGAAAGGATTTCAACCACTTAACTATCTGTGAGCAGACAGTAATTGTCAAAAAAGGCTGAAGTTAATCAAAGTTATAAAAATTTGGAGATATCTATACTTCTGATAGTCTGATTTTGTCTTAATATCTTAAAAATTCTCTTATCCTTCTTCTCGCTTTTCTGATGAACCACAGTGATGTTGGAACAGCAGGACCAATCAAAGGAGGAAGCATTGGTGGCTTTTCTAAACTAATAGGACTCAGTAGATGAACCCCAAGTATCAGAGGCTAGTTGTGTTCCTGAAATGGGGTCACATTGATTCTGTGACAGAAGCCAAGATTCCAAACACTGTTAGTCATCCATCCATCCATTCACCATCCTTCCACCTAGTCACTATTTATTCTTTCTTTCAAAATAAAATTTATTGAATGTCTTCTTTTTTTTTCTAGTCAGGGTGCTAGTGCTAGCAATCTAGAAATGACTCTTGGAATATGTGGTGAGTAGAAAGCATAGAAATTAGATAGTTGTCACAAAGCAATGGAAGAAGAGTTACATGGAAGTTACCTAAAGGGTTGAAGACACGTTGGAAGAAATAAATTTTCCTATGAATGTTTTGCAAGTTTTCATAAAGTAGGAGAGGCTTGATTTTGGTCTGGGAGTGGGTATCTCCCAGGTAAATACATTTACAATGATTTTGTGTGTCTGGCAAGGGCAAGATTATTAGGTGCAAAAGCATAAACCTATTATATTAATGGGCCTTAGTGGCTTGTGGCTGGGATAACTTACACATGAAACTAAACCAAAACTGGTTCAAAAATCATAAAACCCTCATGTACATAATGTAA
>PVHP010037015.1:0-17628 GCA_004024765.1 Zapus hudsonius
TGCTCAAGGCTCTTCCCTTGGGAGCCTCAGTTTCTCTCGTGGATGCGCATGCCTGTGGCTCCCCTGTAACCTCTCTTTAAATGAACTACTTTCCATCTGCTGTGGCTTTATTCCAGTTTTTCCCTAAACTTCCATCTTTCTTAAATATTTTCCACATGAGAACGTGTTCTGGCCTTCCTTCCCAGTTTCCAATTCCCTTTAAAGAAACTCCACAATTCATGATTTCTCCCCAAATAAACTCAATTTATAATCTGCCCTTCTTGAGTCTGTCTTTATTATTCTTCATTAAAGATAAGCCAGAACCTAAAACTTGGAGTTCATACATCTGGGGACCCCCTGAGCCCCAAAATCCCACATCAAAGCCATTAATTAAGTCAGAGATGTCATGATCCAGTGGATTCTGGAAACGCCCTCACAGCACACCCAGAGAGAGGCATGCTTTGCTAATCAAGTTGATAATTTAAGTTTAACCATCTTACCACTCACCTAGAGGCTGTGAGCTGAAATTGAGGCACACCCCCCCCCCCCAATCTAATCCTTTCATTCAGGCCCCTGGTGGCTGTAGGCCATGAGCTAGAGCGCTTCCCTGCTCTTTGCTCCCAGGGACAGGAATTGGGGCGGCAGGACAAAAGCGCAATTCTCTGACTCTCAGCACAGATGCTGTGGTGAACCCTGGCTTTCCCTTCCTCTTAGCACTCCTGTATTCCAGTGACTGCTGCTGACCAGGCGAGTGCCTTTGTTCCTCAAAGCTTGTCTTTAGACACTTTCCCCCAACTGCTTAAATTCACATAGTACCTTAGCAGCTTCCACCACTGAGCTGAAGGGGTTTGGGAGGTTATTTCTCACTTAGCACATGGAGAACTCAAGGCCTGAGTTGACCTCCCTCCCTTCATTCTCCACCTAGCCCAGCCCTGTGCACGAGACTTGTTTGTATCTGTGGTGCCCAGTGGTGGGTATGTGATAACCTGAAATGGAGCTAGTACCATTAAGAACTGTACATTTTATTTTACTGACTTTTAAACATTAATAACCACATGTGGCTAGTGTGTAGCTCTATTAGATAGCACAGACATGGAGTTCTGAGATCCAGAACCTGAAAATCAAGGCCAAATGTCCTTTCTACACTTGTCTGGCATCTTGGATCTCCCACGAGCATCAGTGCTTCTTTGTTGTCTGCTTTCTGAAACAGGGTCTCAAGAACTACAGAGTGGCTAAATCCTCCTGCCTCCACCTCCCAAGTGCTGGGATTATAGGCGCGTGCGTGCGACTATACCCAAACCACGTTAGGGTGTTTCTAACTCTGAAGCCCTCCTTCTTATCCCTCCTTCTATTGTTTGATTTGGAAATAGCTACTTGAGTTACAGAATATGCATTAGACCAAAGTAGAACAAACTAACTCACGTTAGGCCACAAAATCATTTAGTGGCTTCAAACTAGCATTTTATAAGAGATCATGTCACACACATAAAATAGTGTTTGGTGTAACTTGCTTTGGTTGATGTATGTAGGGATGAGGAATGTTAAGTGTGCAATGTAAAATGTACTTCTCATTAGACCAAAGTTTTAAAAAATGTGAAAATGCCAAGGCTGTTATTAAATCCAGAGTCTCAGTCAGACCAAACAGAGACAGAATAAATGCACAAGCCTTCTCAATACTGTGAAAATCTCTGGATATATTAACAGGGAAACAAGTATGAGTCATAGCTTGACTGTAAATGGAGAGTTCTATTGCTTACAGACTGTGTGGAAAACTTCAAAAATGTTTCTTCTGTATATATCTGCTGGTGTTTGTTCTGACCCTATTGTCAAGGGTGGTATGCATTTCCCTGTTCTATATAAAACAGTATACTTTTGCTTATGTATATTTTTTCTGTTCCAGAAGTATTTCCTTTTATTTATTTAAGTTCAAAAATTCTTTAGTAAATCTATGAAAACTTCAAACGTTCCAGAACAGGACACAACATGGTATTATACCTGGAAAATATTTATTAGCCCGTTTTTATTGTCTCAGAGCCAGTTAAAAAAGATGTTTCCTTTCAGATCTTGGTACCCCCTGTAAGGCTGGTAGCTGAGGAAAGGTTGGGAGTGGTAGATCCACACTGATGTATATGTGTTTTCAAGGACAACCTGGGCTACATAGTGAGTTCCAAGACATCCTCATAAACTGTCTCAAAAAATAAAAATAAATAAGAAGAGAGTGAGAGAGAAAGAGAATCCCCAGGCCCCTGGGAAGCATCTCCAGGTTGGCTCAGCCCTCAGTTTCCTATCACATGCAACTTGGCCTGAAACCAAACATGAACAGTACATACATACTCCCCTTCACGTGAGGGCCTCACTGAAATATCTGCTTGGATGAGGTGGCCCACAGCAAATTTCTGAGACAGTGACATTAGACCAGCAATGTAACAGCACTGAAATGTGAGCAGAATACACATAGTTCTCTTAATACCCACCCTGCCTCCTGTGCTGGAGATCTACCAGAACTCTAAAACCAGCCATGGTTTTGTTGAGACAGGGTCTCACTATAGGCCAGTCCAGTCTTAAACTGGACATCCTAAGTATGCTAATCCTTTCGGTTACTCTCTGTCTGAGCAAATCCCTTAATCTACCTCTCTCAGTTTCCTCAGCTGTAAACAGGACCATACCACTGGCCCTTCTTATCCAAAAACTGCAGGATTAAATGAAGTTAGACTGTAGAAGCATTAGGAAATACTACCGCCGGTCGTGGTGGCACACACCGGTAGGATATTGCTGAAGAGGTAGAGGCACCCCCCCCCAATCCCTGATCCCCTCAGCCCAGCCCTCAACTTTTGGTTAGTCTCTCAGAGCTAGAATACTGTTAAGGATTCCTGTGAGTTTCCAGCAGGGATCTGCATACATGCCAGAGTCCCACAGAACCCCTGATTGCCTTCCTTCCCTGCAGAGTTGACTTTTAAGTGAGGTAGTAAGACAAAGATGCTTTGGACCTTAGTAGGCTTCTCTTTCTCTGTACCTGTCTAAAAGTTATTTCACAAACCTTAAAATTCTGGAGACTCCACCACTCATGTTGCCAGATAGGAAAGAAAAGCTATGTTCTCATCAAAGTTCTTATAGGCCACCCCCACCTGCCCTTTGGCAAAAAACTCTTGGTTCTTTTTATTACAGGGTAGACCTTACCTCAAAAAAAAAAAAAAAATGATGCCTGGGTTTTTGTTTTCCATGAAGTTTTTCTTAAGTAGCAGACAGTTATCATATTTTCCAGATGAAGGAATGGAAACGGGAAAAAGGCAAGTCACTCTGCCCAGTTTGCTGGTTTTCAGTCTCAGCTTTGCCTCAGTGACAAGACAAAACATATTGCTGAGGTTCAGAAAGCTGGAGGGGAACAGGCTGGACTTCCTCACTCCAATGAACCTGGTTAGATCAGTAAACGCCTGCACACTGTTCTTTCCCCATCTCTGAACTTTGTATTAGTGTAGAAAGTGAGAGGTGAGGCTTTGGAAACAACACTGAATCACCTCAGGGGATGAAATTCAACTGCCAAGAGCAAGAAAGTGAAGCTCATCTGTCTCTAGAACTCACAGCTTCCCATAAAAACAGCTCTAGAAACTCAAGCCCTCAAGACAAGCATGTATCTGGGCAATGGGCCCATCATAGCTAACTTTAGGCTTATTATCTTTCAACAACTCAGCAAAAAATTGCCAACTTCTTTCACAGCCCAAGAGGGAAATTAAGAGAAAGCCTCACATATTGTAACTCAGATGGTCTCATAGTCAAAATTTAACCAATGCTGTCCCAGAACCTTTTGGGCACTGTGGAGAGAAAATGGGGTGAAGACAAGGATCTTAATGGAAGAAAACATTTTAAAAAACAAAACATGGTGTGGTGGTGCACACCTTTAATCCCAGCACTCGGGAGGCAGAAGTAGGATTGCAGTGAGTTCAAGTCCAGCCTGAGATTACAGAGTGAATTCCAGGTCAGTCTTGGCTAGAGTGAGCCCCTATCTTCAAAAACAAAAACAAAAACAAACAAAAAAGACATGAGCTGGAGAGAGATTGCTCAGTGGTTAAGGCACTTGCCTGCAAAGCCTAACGACCTGGGTTCAATTCCCCAGTACCCACGTAAAGCCACATGCACAAATTAGTACATGCATCTAGAGTCTGTAGCCGGTAGAGACCCTGGCACACCCATTCTGTGTCTTTGTGTCTCATGTCTGTCTGTCTGTCTGTCTGTCTGTCTGTCTCTCTCTCTCTCTCTCTGCTTCCAAATAAGAAAGCACGCATGGGTGGGCAGGCAGATCCCTGCTAACAGATGTGGCCCTCCAAGGTTGGCTGGCATGCCCAGCATTCTACAAAGATGTGGTCAACATGCAGACAACGTTATTTTGGTATTTCAGAGAAAGTGCATTCAGAGTTCACTGTGGGCTCTATGGGTGCACACGTGCGACCCGGAGGGCGTTGGAGAGCTGGCCTAGTGGAGAGCAGAGCATTACCTGAGCAGGTCGAGGAAAGAGTCCACTGTCTCCTTAGGGACCGGAGGAGGTCCAGACTCGGCCAGCTCCAGGTCGCTGGACCGCAGGGTGTCCGCGCCCGAGCCCGGCTGGATGATGAACGCCAAGGCCACGGCGAGGGCCGAGGCGCTCAGCGTGGTGAGGCCGAAGTAGGCGACGGCGATGCCCCCCAGGCGCCCGAGGGCGCTGGCGTCCAGGGAGGCGGCGCCCGACACCAGGCTGCAGAGCACCAGCGGCAGGATGACCATGCGCAGCAGGCGCAGCAGCAGATCCCCGGGGAAGGCCAGGTAGAGCACCTGCGCGCCGCTCAGCTGCAGCCCACGCAGCGCCGCGCCCGCGCCCGCGCCCGCCAGCACCGCCGACACGGTGAGCAGCACGAGCGCGTGGCGCCGCAGGAATGCAGCGCACCGCCCGGCGCGGCCCGCCGCCGCCCCAGGCCCCGAACCCGGCCCCGCCGGGGCGCTGTCCAGGTAGCCGTTGGTCTCGCCGCTCTTCTCCATTACGCAGAACGCCGGGAACGCGGCTCGCGATGAATGGACCGCGTGGACACTGGGCCCCGTAGGGTCTGGAAGCCGGCTCCCCAAGGTCTACGGGTCCCCGCAGGGGCCGGTTCCAGACGCCCAGAGGCGAGGGTCGAGGGGAGAAGCGGTGGGCAGAAGATGATGCAAGGCGAGGGGGCGCCGCCGGCCCCGCCCACACGCCGCCGGCCCCGCCCCGCCCCGCGGCTCTGGCCAATCATAGCCCCGGAGCCGTGCCAGGCCTCGCAGAGGAGAAGCCGAGGGCTGAGGATGACGCCAGGCAAGGGGGTGCCGCTGGCCCCGCCCCTCCCCGCGGCTCCGGCCAATCACAGCCAGTAGCCGCGCCCTTCGCCCCACCCCGTGGTCCCGCGCTGCGAAGAGAAAGGGGGGAGGCTCTACGGGCTGCACGGCCGGCCACGGAGGGGAGGGCTTCCCCGGCCGACCCTTGGGCGGATATCTATGGCGTCACCATGACGTGTGCGGCCATGAACCCGCAGACAGGACTCTGGCCAGGCTGGGGCACCGAACCCAGCCCGGACACCCTTGTGTTGTAAAATATAAAATATGATTATAGAACTTAAAGTATGTTTAAAGTAGAAAAGTAGAGACTTTTGTGAAATAAACCAGCTAAATACTTATTTCAATGTGCTAACCTTAGCCTGAGAAGCTGTGCTATAGGACACTGGGAAAATATTAAGCGTGCAGCTGGGGCTGACGATAAAAGTTAATTGGAAGTCAGAAATAATGAGGCTAGCACCATAGGAATAAAAATGATTAAACACCGGACTTTTGGGCAGATGTTTTTTCCTCATTAGCTCTAACCATTGCTATCTGCTTCTGTACACATGCTTGCGCAGGCGAATTTATGTTTATCTTAAAGAATGTATGCTTCAGCCTTAATACCCACCACGACTCAGGGAACTGGAGTTTCTTTGCAGTAGCAAGACACCCTGATACACCCATACTTCCTCTCACATTATCTCTAGTAAAAAAAAATAAATATTTTAAAAAACATCAAGACACATTTTTCTTTAATGGGAACTTTGTCAAATGCAGGAGAGTGGGTGTCATGTTTATTTTTCATAAGAACAAATCCAGTGAAAATTTGGATAGCTAAAGAAGCATAGAAGGCTGGAGAGATGGCTCAGCAGTTAAGGCACTTGCTTCCAATGCCTAAGGCCCTGGGTTCAATTCCCCAGGACCCACATAAGCCAGACCCATAAGGTGGTGTCCCTGGTGCTCTCTCTCTCTCTCTCTCTCTCTCTCTCTCTCTCTCTCTCTCTCTCTCTCTCTCTCTTTCTCTCTGTATCTCTCTGCTTGAAAATGAATAAATAAAATATTAATTTAAAAATAATTCTTATTAAAAAAAAGAAGCATAGAATGTGTTGCAGTTACTTTCTTCTTGTTAGACAAACACCCAACAAGAAGCAGCTTATCAGAAGAAAGTGTTTCTTTCAGGCTTATAGAATCCGGGGGGAAACATCATCCATGAAAGAAGAAGCTACCTCACAGCAGGGAGCAGCAACCGTAGCAAGCACCAAGAGCCGACTTCAACTGCTCCGAACACACCTGCAAGATCCGTCTGGAGTGACAAACCTCTTCCCCAGCCCACTGGAGACTCAAGCCGCAGGCTCAATCTTAATCAAAAACACCTGAATCTATGGGCTGAGCAGCCCAGGGAAAATTCCATCCCAAACCTGTATTGTTCCACGGTAGTCGTTCTACAGTCCTGGTGCGTTCAAAATGTCTTCAGGTCTACACTAAAAACCATGGTTCAGAGCTCCATACAATGGCCTTACTTGGCCTCCATATAGGGATTTCTAATCTGCGTTACATGCCACATATTTGCAGCAGCTTCTGGAACCATGTGCACTTCATGACCTGCTTTTCTGTATTTTTCATCTTTCCAGGTATGTGACATGGCAAAATTTGTAAATCTTGACCTTGAAGAGCAGCATACTCCAGAATTCTTTCAAGTTACCTCCTTATAAAAGAATGTATTCTTACTGATTTGAGCCTTTCCTTGTGGATTTTATCCTCAAGCGCCTTTTCCATTGTCCTGATGCAAAGCAGTAGGTCTACCCTTAATGGTGGTAACCAACAACTGAAGCTTTAGTAAGATAAAACCAGTCTCTGTACCAGTAACTTTAAACTTACTTAATTTTTTTTTCTGTGATGAACTGTAATCTTTCATATCTTTCTGTTTCAACCTTCCGCCAAGCACACCAGTCCATTACTTTTAAATTCAACCTCAATCAGACTCTCTGGGCATGGCCAGAAGAACCCAACCAGCCTTTCGCCAGTGGCCCAGTTCCAACTTTAAAAGTTTTCCTACTTTAAAAGTTCATAAGCCAACCCTTCACAGTCCACAATTCTCTGAGCATTTTTAAACTCTTGACAGAATAGTCCATTGAGCTCTGCTTACACTCTACAAGGCTTTTCCATTGCAAAGTCACAAATCCTTCCACATTCCTTCAGAACACAAGTTCCAAAAGAACAAAACCCACATGATCAGATTCATTTGCAGCAATGACCCCACTTCTCTGTACCAATTTTTACTGTTGTAGTGACTTTCTTATTGCTGTAAAAACACGTGACCAGAAGCAGCCTATTGGAGGAAAGGGTTTATTTCATTCAGGGTTACAGAATCCAGGGGAAACACCATCAATGGCAGGAGAAACTGGCTCACTTCCACAGATCCATAGCAGAGAGAAACACCCAGAGCAAGCACTAACACAGCCAGAGCTCAAACTGTTCTGAACATGCCTAGTAGGGTTGAACTGAAAGATCTGTCCAAAGTTACATAACTCTTTCCCAGCAAGGCTTTGCCCACTGGAGACGCAAGTTACAGGCTCAATCTTAAAAACACCTGAGTCTATGGGGTCGTACATTTAAACCACCACAGAATTATATAGAGGGCAGCTGATTTTTTTTCAGTTCCCCTCCTTTTTGTTCAAAAGTTCTCATTGACACCCATAGAATTAAGTAAGTGTTCTTCATCCTGGTCTCATCCTGACATTCCTGGCCTGCCAACATCTGGCTTTGGCTTATTCTTGCTTTTAGCCCTCTATGCATGCAATAAAAATGGGATTGCTGCTTCAACTTTTTAATTTTGCCTTTCTATCCATTCCAGTTCAGATACCACATCCCTCTGAGATGCTGACTCTCCCTTGTTCCAGATTTTCTTGCTGTCCTTCGTGTGTGTGTGTGTGTGTGTGTGTGTGTGTGTGTGTGTGTGTGTGTGTGTGTGTATGTGTGTGCTCACATAAAACAGCCATACTCCAAACAAAACAAGATTGGTTTCATCTGCATGATTTGTAGGACTGTAGGATTTGTAGAAATTCAGACAAAGCACAGCAGGGGAACTTCTTTCTGCTCCATGATGTCTGAAGTCCCAGCTGGGGTACCTCAGTGGTTACAGAGAACTGGAAACATCTCATCTGGGGTTATGTGTCAGTTCTACCCCTTTCCCGGGGCCTTTGGCTCTTTCCCATAGCTCATATATTTAAGTAGAATGGTCAAGATGGAGCTTTGATTCACCTGGGCTTGAGTGGGTGGGACCACTTGACTGGCTGGATGTATTTCTCCTGAGTTTCCTCCCAGCCTGACATTCTCAGGTACCCAAGCCTCTTCTGTGGTGACTGACTTACTCTGGGAGTGAGTATTCAAAGAGATTTAGGTAGAAGTTGCAAGACATGGTCTCATCTAGTTTTAGAATCTAGAATGCTTTTCACATTCCACAGCCAAAATTCAGAGGAGAATTTACCCCACCATTCAGGCGAGGGAGTGGCAAGAGATGTTCAGCCACCTTTAATCCACGGTAACATTCCCTCTTAAAGGTTTATGTGGTATAGGACAGAGTAGCATACAAATTACTATTTTAGAAGTTTGCCAGCTCAGGTATTTCCTTGGACAACTCTATTGGAAAATTTCTTTGAACAGTATCTTCAGCAGTATTACAGAATAACTGGATAACTACATGTAGCAGAATAAGTTCAGAACGATAATATAGAGAAATCTATTAAAATGAGGATGGAAAGATGGCTCATTGGTTAAGTGTGCTTCCTGCACAAGCATGAGTGAGGGCCTGAGGGTGCCTGAAGCCACCCAGGTTTGAATCTCCAGATGCCATGTAAACAGCTGGTTGTGGCCACATGTACCTGTTACTACCCTAGTCCTGATAAGAGGAGCAGAGACCAGGGACCAGGGACCCTCCCTGATCCCTGAAAAACAGCAAGCTCAGTTTTAGTAAAAAAGACTCTGGATTAAATAAGAACTGGCAGAACAATGGAGTGGGACCCCTGACGCCAGCCACAGCAGGCAAACACTCCCCCCACCCCTGCCAGGAGAACCTAGGGGGAGCCCCAAGGGCACATGTATGTGCACACACATTACCTACACAAAACAAAATCTATTAAAATGGATTAAGAAGGGCTGGAGAGATTGCTCAGTAGTTAAGGTGCTTGCCTGCAAAACTAATGACCCATGTTCGATTCCCCAGTACTCACATAAAGCCAGATGTACAGGAGTACGTATTTGAAATAACTTATCAAATGCATTTGATGCCTGTCTTTTTGGTAATGGCCATTCTTTTCCTTTTTTATTTTTTATTTTTGTTCAGCATTTCCCTATGTAGACTAGATGGGGCAGAGTAGAGATGGAATGAATTTTAATTAGAATGAATTACAAGAATTCTTGTGGTGGGCCCAAGAATTCATTCTATTTGGGGAAACACATGTACTCCAAGAAAGATAACTAATTTACAAGGAGATCCCTGTGGCTTCCAACTTCACTCCAGCTAGAACGAGTTTGAAAAGGACAAATTACAAAGGCTGCAAAAGCACGACAGCCATAGAGCCCTTGGGAGGAGGAGGCAGGCAGATCAGATATAGAAAGTTCAAGATCAGCCCAGATAGATGAGATCGTGACTCAAAACAAATGTTACAAATGTTTTTATGATTCTGGGTTAGGGCCCAAGCTATTATATATATTTTATTCCTTCAGAATAACCAAATGCAATTGAGTCTGGATGGAATGGGAGTTTTTTTCTGTGGACTGTATATTGAATTTAATGTGGGGCTTTTAGCCATGGCATGCGTGTTCTGGATACTAGGGCACTGACCTTATTCTTGAGAGAATGTAGGAACCTTTGGGGTGAAATGGCAGGACATCCACCCTCCATTCCCAGGTGGCTTAGCAAAGGAGAAGCCTGTGTAAACAGAAAGAGGTGCAGTGGCAGAGGCATGGTGTTCAGAACTGGGGAAACTAGCTGTCAAGTGTACAGGTGGTCATTTCATTCTGGAAACAAGTCTGTGGGTTAAAAGTTTTCAAAATTATAAAATTGTGTGTGTGTGTGTGTTTATAAGAATGAACAAATGGTGGATTAAGAGGCTGAATCTTTGATTTTGTGGCGCTACAGAATTGAGCATCCTTAGTAGATGGAGACAGGAATTACAGGAGCCTGGAACAGGGAGGTCAGGGGAGACTACTGTGGTTCTCCACTTACCTGCTGCCTGGCTCTGCATAGCAAACAATGCCTTGCACAGTGACTAAGCCGCAGGTGGGCTCAGAAGCACAGGTAATTCCTGGCTACCAACCTGGAACACAACAGATCTCCCTTCCATTTATGCAAGAATGTTGGCCTGCAAGGAAGTGATGTTATCACAGGGGTAACTTGGAATCCTTTTGAATTTATTTTAAAAATAAGAATGTCTTATGCGGAAGAGGGGGCGGAAAGATTGTGAGAGCCATGGTGGGGGAGACTATCCAGAGGCATGGCACCCTTCAGTAACAACACACTTGGGCCAGGAAGACCGGGCTGAGTACTAGGCTATCCAGGGTCCCCTGCCACAAGGACTGATCCAGACAGCCCACGAGGAGGATTTCCAGCTGATTGGGGGATAGGGGAGGGGGGCATTGTGGAATTGGGGATAACAACTCATTGTTTGCCCACTGAATAATGTAACTCATTATGGACAATAAATATATATTTAAGACTTAAAAAAAAAGAATGTCTTAATATCACTTTTGTGTGGAACAGGGTTGAATGTTCTTTTTTGTTGTTTTTATTTTTTTCCAGGTAGGGTTTCACTCTAGCTCAGGCTGACCTGGAATTCACTATGTAGTCTCAGGCTGGCCTCAAACTCACAGCGATCCTCCTACCTCTGCCTCCCGAGTGCTGGGCTGACAGGCACACTGTGCTTTGCCTGGCTCTTTTGTGGGCGCTGGGGATCTGAGCTCAGATTCTTAAGCTTGTGTAGCAAGTACTTTACTGAGTCATCCCTCCACCCCTTCCCCAGTGGATGCACGATTCAGTCTTCTCCACTCTCTCAAAAAGTCCTCAAAAAAAAAAAAAAAGTGACAATGTAACAAATTTTAAGGGTAGTTATGATTTTTTTTAAAATTCATCTCTGAATCTGAGCTCAGCCACTGATTTTCTCTAGCCAAGAGGCACACTGACCTGAGACAGGCAGAGGTTTCCAATGGGCTTATACATGGCCTGTACCTTGTGCCTTTGGGGTTGCCAAGAGACCAGGCCTGGGCTCGCCTGCTGGAGGGGAAGACGCTATGGGCATGGACTAGCTCACTAGTGGTTACAGCAGGTCATCCTAGGTCAAATGCCAACCCAGGCAAGCCTGATATGGGACTAAGCCCAGCTGAGATCAGCAAAGCTGTCCCGTTTCCATTCCAGTCCTCAAAACCCAAGGATTTTATTGGGAAATGTCTGTGTGAACTGTGGGATGGAGTGGCTGTGAAAAAGCCAGTGCAAATCTGCCTCCAAGTGTAGGAAGGCACCCTGGACTGTCTGTCACGTGGTTGAGGATGGGATAGCAAAGGTGGTGGGGAACCTTGGGTGCCCTAGGCATTGGAGCACTGCTGTGCTGAGCAGTGGGCGTGGCTGGCACACCACCCATGATCACAGGCACTAATTGGTCAGCTCAACTGGTAAGGCTGCAAGATACTTTTCCAGTGTTTTTTGTGGTAAGGCTTAACTAGTGTGGGCTTGTCTACTCACCACAGGCTGTTCTTCATAGGGCCTGCTAGATGTGCCTGTGGTCACCAAGGTGTGGGGAAGACTCGGGAGGTCTTATAAAGACTTTGTTTTTTCTGTGACTGAAATGGAAATGTCCTGCAGAGTTTTGGGTCTTCTTGGCTGCTCTTCGAAGAAGATTGCAAGCCAGGTGTGGTGGCACATGCCTTTGATCCTAGCAGAGGTAGAAGGATCACTGTGAGTTCGAGCCCACCCTGAGACTACATAGTGAATTCCAAGTCAGCCTGGGCTAGAGGGAGACCCTACCTCAAAAAAAAAAAAAAAAGATAACAGGCGACCTACTAGGTGATTATCCAAGCTGCCCAAGGTCAGCATGGTGGTGCC
This sequence comes from Zapus hudsonius, assembly GCA_004024765.1. Lineage (NCBI taxonomy): Eukaryota > Metazoa > Chordata > Mammalia > Rodentia > Dipodidae > Zapus > Zapus hudsonius. The sequence goes on from PVHP010037015.1 coordinate 12,380, forward strand.
ACAGATAAACATGCTTCATGCCTGTGTATATTTGGAAGGCAGAACCACGGGCATTTCCTAAAGAGTGGGGTGTTGGATGTGTGAGAAGGCGATCAGAGGCAAGAATGACTACAATCTTTGGGGCTTTAGTGCTTAGATGGATGGACTCAATATTTAACCAAAATGAAGAATTTGAATGGAGCAGTGACTTTTATTTTTACTTTCATTTTTAAAAATATTTTATTTATTCATCTTCAAGCAGAGAGAGAGAGAGAGAATGAGAGAGAGAGAGAGAGAGAGAGAGAGAGAGAGAGAGAGAGAGAGAGAGAGAGCACCAGGGCCACCACCTTGTGGGTCTGGCTTATGTGGGTACTGGGGAATTGAACCCAGGCCCTTTAGGCACTGGAGGCAAGTGCCTTAACTGCTGAGCCATCTCTCCAGCCCAGCAGTGACTTTTAGAAGAAAGAATAGAAATTCAGCCCAGACCCCTTAAAATTCTTTAAAAAAAAAAACAGTTCCTTCTAAATATTTATTCCCACAGATTCCCATAGAATAGTGTTGCTCTAGCACAGAAGTGTCTTTTTGCTGTGTGCATACATAGGTTGTAGAGGTATACACCTGGCCACCAAATTACAGAAAACGGGTGACTATTGTGTACTCAGCTCTAAACATGACATCTATATCACCTCTCCAATGTTCAGGGAACAGAAAGAACATGAGAGCTGGAGGATGGGGAGGAGTGCTGTGGAACTCGACATGGCATAGTGATTATACTGATAAACTCACAGCATCTGTGATTTCCTGCTTAACACAGAGCCAGTCAGTGTATCATCATGGATGGGGGAGAGCCTCTGGTGACCCCATCCCTCCCAGAGAAGCTATTGGCTGTTAACGGTTGCTATGGGAAAAGGAGACATTGTCGTCAGTGTAGCCATTGGTAAGTTGCTTGTACTCCAGTAAATAACCCTCCTCCACTCATGCTCATGTAAACAACCCTAATTTAACTCACTGGGTGTCGCAGTCAGCCACATGCCGCTGGGATGAATCTTCAAACCAGGCACAATTTGGGGGAGGAAAGTATTTATTGAAACTACAGTTTGAGGGGAAGTTCCGTAACAGTGAAAGAGGCTGGCCCTCTTTCGCAGGTCCCAGCAGAAAGAAAAACCCATCACCTACACCACACAAATAGCAAACAGGCAGGAGGAGGGGCAAGGAGAGAATTTCTTCCCCTTTATATAGCCTTAGAGTGGGGTCTTGCAACCCTTCCCCAGACTTAATGGCTTCCTGAGTCTCTGGAATTTCCTTCCTGCATTGTCCACACAGGAAAGGATGTTTATTTCCAGCTTCTTTACATCCTGCCCCTTGCTGAGAGGCTGCCTTCCTGTAAACATCCTCAGAGACCCACCCAAGAGAATTAAAAAGATCAAGTTGACAACAAAACCTAACCATCATACAGGGTCAAAAAGAAAGCCATGAAAGAACAAAGGAGACTAGTAAGGAAGAGGAGGTTTAGCAAGAGGGGAAGGGGGAGGGGGGTGATTATGATCCAAATACATGTATGAAATTGACAAAAACAAAAAATGTAGATGGAAATGGAAAAAGAAGTCATACTATGAAAGCTGAGAATATACTGAGAAAAAGTCAGACCTAGAAGTATCTATAGCATTCCTGCTGGACTTTGCCTACACAGTTCTCTTTACCTCCACCTCTCCAGTCCCGAGTTCTACACATAGTAGGGGCTCAACATGCCAAGCCCCTCACCTCACCCCCTTTTCTCTCTGCAGAGATAAGCACAGTGAGCAGATCAAGGTGTTGCACTGTTTGCCTCTCCTCTGCAGAGTTTTGAAAGCAAGCAGTTCAGTTTTAGAATGGTCTTGGATTTGCATAAAGCTTGCCAAAATGATAGAGAGAATTTCCATATCCTCATGCCCACCTCTTCAATCAACATCTTAGGTTGGTAAGGTATGTTTTTCACACTTAATGAACCAATATTGATGCATTTCTAGAAGCAACCAAAGCCCATATTCTACTTGGATTTTCTTTGTTTTTATCTAATGTCCTTTCTGGTTCTGGATCCCACTCTATTCTTAGTCACCGTAGGCTCCTTTTGCCTGTGACAGTTTTTAAGACTTTCCCTGTTTTTGATGACCTTGATGGCTTTGAGCACCAAGTATGCATTCTGTAGAATATTCTTCCGTTGCAATATGTCTGCAGTTTCACTCATGACAAGACAAGAGTGCCAGGTTTGGGGTAGGAAAACCATAGAAGTAAAGTGTCATTCTTACTCAGTAGATCAACCATATGTATAGTCATCATGACTTTGCACTATTGATGCTGACCTTGCTTCTATGCAGATGTAGTGCACGTCACCTGCTGTTGAATGAGGCCCCTCTGCTATCCATGACCAGACAAGGATTTGGGGACAGAGCATCAAACATTCTAAATACGGAGATGATTCAAGAGAGTCGTAACCTTCACACTGACCCTGGGCTTGGTAGGAAGGTATAGAGAGGAATTGAGGGGACCTGCCCATTCTGTCACATGCCAAACCTACAAGGATTCTGGCCAAGGGCCAAGGTCAGCTGCCAAGCATGGCTAAGTGCCCAGGCCTCTTTCTGAAGAACAGCAATGACCTTTGTGGTGCAGCTGGGATTTTTCATCTCTGTCTCCTGCAAGTACCTTCCTGTGCACGGTGACTCACTCACCAGCGTGCACTGGCTGGCCAGAGCACAAGAGAGGAAAAGGAAAACAAGGAATTAGATCTTAAAATTACACAGAAAGGTTTTGCTTGGATTCTTCTCTTACATTATTCAAACTTCATGAACCAGAATTCAAATTCTTTTTCCTTGAATGGAATCAGGATTTGGATTTTTTTCTTTGTTCTGACATATTAACCCATTCAGGAAATTCAAATAGGCCACACAAAAAAACAGTAAAAGTATATAATTACTATTTCAGTTGATATTTATTAAGAATTTTACAATACATCAAGAACTGTACTAAATAAGAATTGCTTCAAGCTTGAGGCCAGCCTGGACTACATAGTGACCCAGCCAAACCATAGCAAGATCCTGTCTCATTAAAACAACAATAATAACAACAACAAAAGATGCTAGGTGGTGGCCTATGCCTTTGACCTTATACTCAGGAGGCAGAAGTAAGAGAGAGTCTGTGGCCAGCCTGGAACTATAGAGTGAGTGTCAGGTCAGCCTGGGATAGAGTGAGATCCTGCCTCAAAAAAAAAAAAATCCTGAAGAAAAAGAAGTCTGTTAATTATTTTATGTGCCTAGCTCATTTGATCCTCAGCAACACCATGAGGCTGTTTGCTATATTTTATAGAAGATAAAACAAGTAAATTACTTGTCCAAGATCACCAAGGACATGTGGGACAAAGAAGTACATAAACACACCTCCTTCCCAAAAGGCTGCAGCATTCAACAAGCCATTATTGCTCCATACAGGCGTCCCATTAATAACCAGATAAACCACTGTTGAAGAACCCACAAGCCCCTAAAACCACACAAGCCAGTATGGTCGGCACACCATCTCTCTAGAGGGGTAGTGCTTCCACTGCCCCAAAACATTCTATGTTATCCACAGTGCCAATAAACCTCCCAGCAACTTGTCGAACAGAGGCTAGGAGGGTGAAAGGCACAGACTCCCAGCACAAAGGACTCACTGTTGGCTTGCTTAGCTCCAAAAGTACAGGGGATTCAGAAGTTCCCACGTGACCATGAGCAGACCTAGGGCTGTTAGGAGATCTGTCTGTTGAAAGGGAGGACCTTCTGGTCAGAATATAGTGTGAGACCAAGGAAATGGCATGAAACATGATCACAGTTCAAAATAATCAACAATATTCAAAATGCTTAATTAGTTAAGTTTCAATTCATTGAAAACAAATCCACCCATGAGAATGGATTTCAGACCAATCAGAAGAGTGATAGCTCTGAGCAACCAGGAGGTGTGAACATTGCCTTTAGTTAGTTCCAGAGGTACAACAGCTCCCCACAGGGTGAGCTGGTGTTCCTGTGGCATCATGAGGGAACTAGGAAGGTGGGCTTTCAGAATCTGTATGGAAAACAGCACTAGATATTAGTTGTGTTATAATATTAAATTATGTCATAGTCAGCTATATGCCTCTGGGATGAATCTCCAAACCAGGCACAATTTGGGGAAGAAAGTATTTATTGAAATAACAAATCCAGGGGAAGTTCCAAAAATGAAGGAAAAGGCTGTCCCTCTTTCATAAATCCAAGCAGAGAGACAGAGCCAGCACCAGCAGCTGGGGGAGGAAGGAAGAGAGCCTCCCTTCCCCTCAAGCTTCCTTATATTTAGTCCCCTTCTGGAAGGCCCACCCACTTGGGGGGAAGGGCTCACTCTGGAAAAGGGACCTCCTCCCTTCTCTAAAATCCCAAAAGGATTTTGTCAATCCTTTCTGCAGGCAAACTCAGAGACCCACCCAAGATTACTGTGGATTATTACACAGGTCAAATTGACAATAAACTTAACCATCACACACTGTAACCTAATTTTTGAGTTCAACATACAGATTTTACTTATTTATTGGTTTAGGAATTTCTTTTAAAAGAAAACATCTCATTAAAATAAGATATTCTGTTAAGTCTTTCTTTTGGTTTATTCTCAATAAGCTTAGACATTTTAAAGACTCATTTCTCTCTAAACATCAACACATTTACAAGCTTGGTTAAATTTTGTTAGTTTTCAAACTACAGGCACAAATACAACATATCTGAATTCTCCTAAGAACTTTAAGCATTCAAAGTGCAAATCTAATAAGTAAAACCTAATTATTCAAGTGACTCATAAATACAGGAAAGCAGATTTACAAATTTAATAAATAAACCAGTTTACCTTAATTACTAAAAGCATCATAAAGAAAATCAATATGAGGGCTGGAGAGATGGCTCAGCAGTTTAGGCACTTGCCTGCAAAACCTAACAACCCGGGTTCAATTTCCCAGTACCCAAATAAAGCCAGATGCACAAAATGGTGCATGCAGTAGCTAGAGACCCTGGCATACCATATTCTCTCTCTCTCTCTGTCTCTCTCTCTCTTGCTTTCCTTGCAAATAAATATTAAAAAAGAAAACCAATACAAGCAGTATAAATTTCAAAACTTGTTATTGGTCTTATATGAACACCATTTATCAATGCTTTTGGCTCATTACTTCATTCTAGAGTTATGCATTGTTTGTGTAATCAAGGGGAACAGAATTTTTATTTTAAGTTTGTTACATCAACTGAGCTGAT
>PVHP010037016.1:0-17518 GCA_004024765.1 Zapus hudsonius
TAATGGCATTTTGGTCAGGAGTGGACCACACGTGCCACCGTGCTCCCAGATTATGGAGCTAAAACATTCTTTCCTCCACTGTCATAGTCACCGTGTCACAGGCACATTACTCACTTGTGCTTGTATTTGTGGTGATAGTGATGTAAACAAACCTCACATGGCTCATGTGCTGTGGAGACACCAGGATAAACAAACCTACTACTCTGCTCGCCAGTCATTGGACAATGTAGTACACAATGAAGGCACAGAGCATAGTGCTCCAAGCTAACAGCTCTGCTACTGGATTAGGGATTTACTATGCTATGCTTCCCTCATTTTCAAGTGGACTACTGCTAATTTAAAACAAGTTTGGTATTTGACAGGATGCTGTGTGACGCCAGCAGCTGCCTCACATTCTGTATTCAAGGCATCTCTTAATTGCATCCGGAGCCACTTGCTGTGACTGGCCTCTACCAGGTCGGTATGCTCCGTCTAGGATGTTTGCATAAGGAGGATGCTATCCAAGGAGACAGTCATCAGAATAGCTCCATCTTATTCCGAGATCCATGACCATACTGACAGTCGTGAAAACTATGGGGTCAGAAAAGGGAGCAAGTCTCAGAACCCAGAAAAGAGAGCCTGTGGAGCTGGGGACTTCTTGTTAGAATGCAGCAGCCCCCAGCCATCTGCAGGGAAGAGACACCCCAGAAAATGAGTGCTCCCCCTTCACTCTCAGCTCCTACCAGCACCTCTTGCCATCTGGGCCCAACTGGAAGGAAACCTATTTGTACATCGACATGGGTCAGCCTTCCAGGCCTCCAAATAGGACGGGAGAGACCAGCAGAAACTTCTGATTAGAACTAGTATTCCTATCTCACCGGTTCCTAATAACTGAACAGGTGACTGATCAAAGCAACCTAAACCAGAGCTAGGCTCACCCCAGGACATGTTTAAGTAACCAGAGCTTATGTTTAAGTATAAATAGCATGGCAAACAGGGGAATCCCTGGGGCTCTCCTCAGCAAGAAAAAAGAACTACTTCGAATTAGCACCTCAGTGGTGTGTAAATAGTGCTTCTAAACCAAGTGAGTGTTTGAAAGCAATTTGTTCTCTAAAGTGGTTTTTTTCTTCCTCTTGATTGTTTATTCAGCAAACATAAAGGTAATACAGTGGCAAAGCTTGCTTCATGCTCATGACTTTCTCATTGCTCTGAACAAATACTTGACCAGAAACAACTGAAGGAAGGCAAGGTTTGTTTTGGCTTACAGTTTGAGTTCCTTCTGGTGGGGAAGGCATGTAGGTTAGCGTGTTCCATTTCAGACAAAGACAGGGAGCAGGGAGTGAACAGGAAGTGGGGCCAGGCTATAAAACCCCAAGCCCCCTTCCTCCTGCAAGGCCACACCTCTAATGGTTCCCCAACCTTTCCAAACAGCATCACAAGCTGGGGACCAAGTGTTCAACCTGATGGGTATATGGAAGGTATTTCACATTCAAACATCAACAGAGCTCTTCTGAATTCAACATGTCTTTCTTCTCTATTAATATTTTTATTTATTTGAGGGAGAAAGACAAGAGAAAAAGAGGCAGACAGAAAGACAGTGAGTATGGGGCACCACCAGGGCCTCCTGCCATTGCAAAAGAACTTCAGAGGCACATGCCACTTTGTGTATCTGGCTTTATGTGGGTACTGGGGAACTGAACTGGGCCACTGGGCTTTGCAGGCAAGCACCTTTGACTGCTGAGCCATCTCTCCAACCCCTAGTCATTCTAGATACAATTGCATGTCAGTTTCTTCAGTGAAGAAAATTCTGTTCTGATGCATATCAAAGATTTCATCAAGTAATTTGGGGACATTCAAATTTGGAATTTGTTTGCATTTGTGTAGGCTACTGTAACAAAGTACCACAAACAGATAGAAACGTGCTCTCCCATGGTTCTGGAAACCAGAGGCCAGAGGTCAAGATATTGGCTTGTACCAGTCTCTGAAGGTGCAAGGAAATGGTTTGCCCCAGGTCTCTTTCCTGCTTGGGGCGTCATGGCTCTGATCTTCACATGAAGTTCTCCTTGTGTGCATACCAATTTCCTTGTCTTTTATAAGGACACCAGTCAGAGACCCTCTCTCCACATACGATCACATTCTGAGGTATTGGAGGTTAAGACTCCAAGATCTTTTGGTGGAGGTTGGGGGGAAGAGGACATAATTCAATCCATCACAGAACTGTTTCTTCCTCAGGGAAGACAGTAAGAGCTAGCTGTGTCCCTGTTTCATGAACCTAGATATATATCTGCTTGTGGACCCATATGCTCTAGCTAGGTATAGCTTTTCATGAAACATTGAGTTCCTTTATTTTCTTTAAGAAACAAAAATAAGGGAGCCGGAGAGATTGCTCAGCAGTTAAGGCATTTGCCTGCAAAACCTGATAACCCGGGTTCAATTCCCCAGTAACCATGTAAAGCCAGATATACCAAGGGGTGCATGCATCTGGAGTTCATTTGTAGTAGCTGGAGGCCCTGGCCTGCCTATTCAATCTTTCTTCCATCTCTCTCTCTCTCTGCTTGCAAATAAACTAATAAAAAAGAAACAAAATAAGAACGAAATGAATGTCAATCATCCAGCATCAAGGAAATCCAGGTACACTTGCAAACACAAAGAGAATCAGGATTTTAAGGTAATCAATCCTTCATTACTTAGTGAGTTTGAGGCCAGCCTGAGCTACATAACATGCAACAAACAAACAAACAAACAAACAAACAAATATGGTCTTGGGAAGTACAGTTCCTCTTGGGTGCTTCTCGGAACAGCCTTCAAACGCCCTCTGCAGGATGCCTGGGTGTTCCTGACACACTCCAGGCCAAGCCTCAGAGCCTGAATCTTTGAGGTTGGTTCAGTTCCAAAGCAATGTCAGCATGTCCGGGCAGTTATTTCCTCCCCAGCCCCTCTTCCCTCTAGTCCTTGGTCAGATAGAATACAGCTCGCTCTCCTTCCCACTCCCTCTCCCTTTCTCCCTCTCTCTGGTTCTCTATTTCCTTCACCTACTCCTTTATCCCCAGTCTCCCCCCCCCCACATTCTCATGTACTTATTGCCTTCCTGTTAAGCACGCATTGAATGTTTCTCAGGATTTGATCCTTGGACCATCTGCACTCTCCTGTTATGGACTGTATACTCCAAAAATAACCTTATTCAGCATGGTGGTTTAAACCAGAGCCCACAGCCAATTTCTCTAAGCCTGTGTCAGGTAGAACCCTTTGTTTTCTCTAGTGACATTTGCCAGCTGGATGTGGTGGCAAATGCCTGTAATTGTAGTATTCACAAGTGCAGAGACATCCGGGGTCACATAGTGAGTTCAAGGCCAGCCAGAGCTACACAGAAAGAGCCTGTCTCAGAAAAGACAAAACACAAATTCCCCCAATGAAAGTTGTCTTCTCTGCTAATTAAGCTTCATGACGAGATAGGACACTTGCCTTATTTTTTTAATTGTATTTCCTGGTGTCTCCAAGTGATTGGTATATGATTATTGCTCCTTAAATATTTGTTGAATTATATAAAACAGAATGATTACAAACTATTTGTCTTAAACAGTCTTCTGAGCTTCAATTGCACGTACCTACCACCTCACTGTTCCGTAGGTGTCCACGCATACAAAATGAATCAACTCCCGTTCTAGTTGCTTATTTGTGGATTGCTCCGTTCTCCCCCACTGGAAACCTGTCGTAGTCAGCCACATGCCGCTGGGATGAATCTCCAAACCAGGCACAGTTTATGGGAGGAAACGATTTATTCAAGCTACAGATCCAGGGGAAGTCACATAAAAGTGAAAGATGCTGGTCCGAGCAGAGAGAAAAACCCATCACCACCAACATGACACACAGAGCAGCAAAACAGGCAGGAGGGAGAAGAGAATTCTTTCGCCTTGATATAACCCTAGGATGGGGTCTTGCAATTCTGTCCCAGACTTAATGGCTTCCTGAGTCTCTGGAATTTCCGTCCTGCACTGCCCACACAGGAAAGGATGTTTACTTCTAGCTCCTTTGAGCTTCCTTACATCCTGCTCCCTACTAAGAGGCTGCCTTCCTGTGAACATCCTCCGAGACCCACCCAAGATTACTTGAAAGGCCAAGTTGACAACAAAACTTAACCATCACAAAACCCTTCCTATTCTCCCTCACCCTCCAAATCTATTTCCCAGATATGTCTCAAATGTATTCTCCCTCTTTTATCCCTTCTCCACTGGAATCTAAGTTCCACGAGGACAGGAGGCAGCCCCAGTGCCTGAATCATAGCCTGCCACATGAAAGGTCTTCATGGCTCCATGAACGAGTCCCACTGCCATCCTAGTTCATGGTATGCACTGTCTGCTTCAGGTATTTGTGTTGTATAATAAAACTCAAAGTTACTGACTTAATAAAACAATGCTGGCTTCAGGTTGGCCACAGCTCTAAGTGGCTACAGTCAGAGAGTGCTAGGGGGGCTGGGTGATAGGGGTGGGTCTCTGTTCTTCTAGTTGCCTCTCATCATTACCCAGTGGGTTAGACTGCCTTCCTCACAGTGTGACAGCCTCAGAACTCCTAGTGGTAGAACATGGAAGTTTCATGGCCCTTATGCTCTGCCCTGGGAGTCAGATATGCTCTCATCTACTGTACTGTACTGATAAAATCATGTCACAAGGCTGAGGAGCAAAGGTAGGAAGGAATAGGTATCTTTTTGAAAGGAGGAATAGCAATGCTATGGTCTGAATATGTGTGGGCCTCTGTGAGGGTCGAATGTAAGATGGTTCAGCCTTGCTTGCCAGTTTGTTCTCTCTACTTCCTCCCTACTGAGATGAAGATGTGACATCAGCTGTCCATTCCTGCCCTGATGAAACTTCCCCAGAAACTGTAAGCCACAATTAACCCTTTCCTTCTTTAAGTTGCTTCTAATTGAGGATTTTGTCCCAGCATTGAGAAAGTATCTGATGTACCCTCCAAGTTCACCTGTTGAAGACTCATTACCCAAGGGATGGAATTGAAATGTGGGCCTCTGGTTGCGAGCACAGTATGAAGACTCCTTCCTCATGGGTGACATGAGCACCCTTAGAAAGGAGTGTGTCCAGCCCACTGGTCCCCTTGCCCTTCTGCCTTGCCTTCAGTGCTTGACCATTTCCCCTTTATGACCCTTCTTCCCTGTGTGGTCTCTTCCATCAGGCCTTCACCAGACACCAAATGTCAGTGCCTTGTTCTTGGATTCCAGACTCTAGGACTGTGAGAAATAAACATCTCTTCTTTATAAATTACCCAGTTTCATTTATTTTATTACAGAAGTTCAAGTGGACTAAGACTCATGGCAAAAAGTCTGATCTGAAAACAGAAAGTTCACTGAGAGCCATTATGATGCTAACAGGCCACTCTATCTCTCTGCCTCCTTCTGAGGTTGTGTGCTCTGAAGTCTGTTAGCAAAGATGCCAAAGCTGTTTTCTGGGGCACAAACTTTACCTAGCTACCATCTTCCTTCATTGTTGTCTGAAATATGGAGGTTATCTAAAAGATAGCTTTTGAAGTGACTAAGTACAGCTATAGCTCATCTTTCTCACACCGACAGCATTTTGGCACGATGCTGAAGGAAGCCCCTCGACATAAGCATCTGCCAGCTGGCTCCAGGGATGACCTGCAGGACACTTGACCCATCTGTGAGGGCAGAGATGCCTACTTTTCTTACTTGGCTATCTTCCTAATCGTCTGTGAACTTAAATCTTATGCAAAGTGTGAGGAAAGGGGTAAAGAAGTAGAAGGAAGACTCAGAAACAAAGACAGGTGATTTGGAAAAGGCCACACCTGCGGGAAGAGGGGAGAAAAGGGAAACAAAGCCAATCTTTTCTCTGTTCTTCAGTCTCCTTCAGTAACGAGACAACATGGAGCTGGGAATTACAAAGAATGTCATATTCTTTTTCTAAGATTTAGAGGGACTTTATTAGAGAAAGAAAGAGAAGGGAGGACTCAGAGCTCTGGCCATGTGGAAGGTGACAGGGGAAAAGCCTGCCATGTTACCTAAATTAGGGTCAGTCATAGATTCTGATTGGAGCCAGAGCTAGCCAGCCATGAAACCAAGTTTTGGGGCTGAGCTTAAGCAACCACAATGCCAGGATCAGATTTAAACCTTAATTCTAGGAAAGGGGAACTCCTTCCCAGGGAAGGACTCAGGTTGTTATGGAAAAACAGATCTAGGGAACTCCTTTAGGCAAGAGATAAGTAAAGGTTCTCTGATCTCTAGCAAAGTGGGAGATCGCTAGGCAGGTTCAAGGACATTCCTGCTTTTTACTTTCAGGGCCCAGCCCCCCTCAACTTTACTGCCCAGTTTCTTAGCCAGACCTCCGACAGCACTTTCCTTTAGATAACTCTGCCTCTGACTTCATGAGCCCTCAGAACCGGTAGAGTGTAGGGAGGAGTGCAGCGAAATGCCGCTGCTGAATTCATTAGCTCACAGTGGCTGTCATTACCTGCACAAGACTTATCTAATGCTGTACTAATCAATGCTCCATCATGGATGGCAGAGGAGCTCATGAGACCCCCCAACTTCCCTGAGGAGTTCTTGGCAGTTAATGGTTGCTGGAAGAAGGGGAGACATTTTCTTAAGTGGTGTAGCCATTACTAAGATGCCTATAACCCATTAAATAATCCCCTATCCACGCTCATGCAAACAACCCTAATGAAACAAAATGAGTCACAATAAATAAATAAATAGTAAATCAATTAAAAACCAAAGTAGAGGAGACTCTAAATGGGAAGAAGAAGGGGGTCAGTGGGAGGGGGAGGAGGACAAGAGGACGTAGGAAATTAATATCAAAACACACAATCTGGGGCTGGCGACATGGCTCAGCTGCCGGAGTGCTCAAGGGTGCTAGAGTCCCTGTAAACAGCTGGGCATGGCCACCTTCACCTGTCACCTCAACCCTGCAAAGGGGATCAGAGACAGGGAATCACCTGGGCTGGAGAAACACAGCTCAAGTAAGAATGGGCCAGAGAGCAATGTTCTGTTCTGGCCACCACAGGCAAGCCCCCTCCACAGATGAGTGAAGGTCACACACATGTGTGTTTGTACACCACACCACACGCACACCATATTATATACACAAAAATAAAGAAAATAAAAGTACACAATGTTACATCTATACAAACTATCACTAAATAAAATAAATCTAAACGTTTTAAAGCTAACAAATAGCTTGTATATAGTGCCTGATATAAGGAGTAAATACTGAATGCTCGGAGCTTATCCCATGAATGAATGAATGAATGAATGAATGCTGCTCTTAGAGGAATCTAACCGCCATGCATAGTCATATAGACCAGGAAGTAGGTAATGACAGATAACGGGTACAGGAAGGATCAAATCTTTGTTACACAAAGGTCATTAAAAGATGCGATTTAAATTTCTTACTTGCATAATTAGAAGAATGTACATTGAAGTGTGTTTTTAAATGAAAGCTCATGGCTTTGTCACTCCTCTGCAGTGACCGGGACAGGTAGCTACCATGACGACCACTTCACAGTGTAAAACCTGAGGCTCAGGTTGTAAACAGCTGGCTCAGTTTAACAGCTCAGTAAGCAACAGAATAGAGTTCTGCACCCAGGACTCTGCCTCGAAGTCTCTTTCCACCAGACTACAGAGCTTTTTTATGGCCCTCACATACAATCATTGATTGATTCATTCATTCATCCATTCATGTAGTAAGCTCCTAGCTTGATGGGCATTTTCTAAGCTTTAGGGAGCCAAGGATCCACAAAGGCCAGTCCAGAAGACTTTCTAAAACAGAGGGACCTGAGCTAGGCTTACACTTCCTAATAAGGTCAGTAAAATCACCTTTTGGATTAAACTACAATAGTATAACTTGCAGCCAGGAGGAGAGTCTTCCCTGATGCTATGTGGACACACTAGTATTTATTCAGCAGGGCAGGGGTTGGGGCTCAGTGGCAGAGCACTTGCTTATCATGCTTGAGGCCCTGAGATCCATCCCTAGCACAGGGGGAAATAAAACAAGAGGAATTTATTAACTAATTTCATATTGTTAGATATTTATATTGTTGAAATTTTAACATCACTAACCAAGTTCAATGTCACTGTAGTAGTTATTTTTCCATGGCTAGGACAAAACACCTGACCAAAAGCAGCTGATGGGAAGAAAAGGCTTATTTTGGCTTATAGGCTTGAGGGGAAGTGTCGTTTTGCCTCCGGGGGCGAGGTCAGCAGAGGGAAATCGGTTGGAAGCTGCGGTTGTTTCTGCTGTCTCAGGGCGGTTCCACAGAGCTGGGAGTAGACACAGGGTGTGGCTGGTGGAGTACTCAGACGCAAGCAGATGTGTATAGTGTATCCACGTGTGTTTTATTGAATGGGAAGAGCTTACATTTATAGGGAAAAGAAGCCAGGAGGATAAGGAATAGGGGAGAGCAAGGGGATTGGTCAGTCAGGGTGGTGAGTTGGCGGTCTGCAAGGGGATAGATGAGTGCAGACAACCTGTGAATACCTAATTTGTATAATTAGGGGGCCTGAGTGGTGGGAAATATGTGATTCTAGCCACTGTCCATGGGGATGGGTACAGGGAAATTTGTTACTTGGGTCTGACACCCATTGCCAGTCATGCTGAGATGGGAATGCTGGGTTCCTGTGGCTTGCCCATGGGGGTTGAGAGTCAGGGTTGATGACAGAGCTGGGAAACTCCTACTGGATTACCACCGGGGTTTCAAACCTGTTCAAACATCGTTAACCCTTTGTCCTCCATATCCCATTAGCAATACCAACAGGGAAGCTCCATGATGGCAGGGGGAAGCATGGCACAAGCAGAGGGTGGACATCACTTCTTGCCACAACAGGTGGCAAATGGCAGCAAAAGAGTGAGCGGAGTTAGCATTAGCTAACAGAGGGCTAATGGATCTCAAGGTCAGCCCCCAGAAACACATCTTCAGCTAGGCTACACCTCCCAAATTGCCACCAGCTCTGGGGACCTAGCATTTAAAGTACATGAGTTTATGGGGGACACCACAATTACTAATTAATAATAAAACTTTTTTTGTGCTAAGAATTGAACCCAGGGCCTTAAGCTTATTAGGAAAGCACTCTTCTACTAAGCTAAGCCCAACCCCAGTGATACACTTTTTAATATACATCTTTGTGTACATATCCTGTTACCATATTTCCTTTCATAAAGGCTTATCAAATATTCTTACATCATCATTGTAAATGAATGATAAGTTCTCCCCAACAACCTAACTTTAATTGTACAGGTACTTGGGTCAAGATAATATGCACAAATTACTTTATAAATAATTGTTTGCCTTTTCTCCATTGTAAATTTCTGTTTCCTTTGTAAGGGAGAAAGCATTGTTTGAGTTCTTGGCTGTTTTGCTGAGAATTTTGACTGCACTGTGCAGGCAAAACTTCACAGCAACCCTGAGAAGTAGACTGTGGCTATCCCTATTGTGCAGATGAAAAGCTGACATGTTGATCAGGGTTCTTTAGAGGCATGGAAGCGACGGCATGGATATATACCATAAAAGGGATTTAGTAGATCGACTTACATGCTACAGGCTGAGCAATCCCATGATGGCTGTCTGCATACTAGACAGGCTGAGACTCCAGTAGCTGCTCAGTCCGTGAGGCTGGGTGCCTCAGCTCTCCCAATCTGGCACTGAAAGCCTAGAAGAATCCTGAGAACTGGTGGTCTTCAGATCATGTTGGAAGGCTGAAAAAGCTGGTTCTAGTGTCAGTGAAGGTTAGTGCAGTAGGGTAGATGTATTCACCAGCAAGGAGCAAGGGGAAGCCAGGCAAAAGTGGCTACTGTTTCCTGGAGGAACCTATTTTATATTAATTTATTCATTTATTTTCAAGCAGATTGAGAGAGAGAGAGAGAGAGACAGAGACAGAGACAGAGACAGAGACTGAGAATGGGCATGCCAGAACCTTCAGCCACAGCAAATGAACTCCAGACACATGTACCACTTTGTGCATCTGGCTTTACATAGCTACTGGGGAATCAAATCCGGGTCGTCAGGCTTTGCAGGCAAGCGCCTTAACCACTGAGCAATCTCTCCAGCCCAGAACTTTTACATACACACACATATGTATATATATATATTGCTGCCGACTATGGAAGAAGGTCTTCCCTTCTGTTTCATTCCTGAAAATACCCTCACAGGAGGGTGTCTCATACTCATTCCTGATCCAAGCAATATGACAATAGACATTACCCATCACAGCTGAGGGTCACATAATTGAAGCAATTTATCCAAGTCCATGCCCAGGTCAATGTGATTTGAGATCCTCACTTTTGTCATTACTAGATTAAGTTGAAATGTGTGAGTGTGACACGGTGGGGTGTCAGACATACACATAGTTAACAGTACTGCCAGGCACAGTTGGATGATTGTCAAACTAAATGGCTCTATAAGTAAGTTACATAAACGTGCGCCCTTTCCAGGATGACTCAGGCCCAGCTCCATGACAGCAGTTGAAGAGGAAGAAACACACAGTCTGGAACATCAGTTGCCATGGTGTTTTTTCCACCTGGGCACACCCCGACTCAGCAGGAGCATTCCTCACTATCTACAGGGCTGGAAATGGGGCCAGATGGCTTTTATCTCATCTCCAAGAAAAACCTCCTAGCTGACAGACAGCATTAAAGTTTCCATTCTGTTCTTATCAGCAGTTAATTATTACATAGCTGTTTGTTCAACAAACATTGTCTTTTTCCTTTTCTCCCTTGTAGTTTTGTTTTTTTCTGAGACACAGTCTCATAACCCTAGTCTCTCTGAACCCTAGACTCACTGATTTGGTTAAACTAGCTAACATCTCAGGGATCTTCCTATCTCCACCTCCCCCAGTACAGGCATATACCACCATGGCCAGCTTTTCTGTGAGTTCTGGGCATCTGAACTCGGGTCTTTGTGCTTGTGTAACAACCACTTTACCTTCTCCTTAGCCTCCACTCCTGTCTTCTTTATTCAAATCCAAAGAGCCAGGCTAGAGAGATGGCTCATGGTTAAAAGTGCTTTTCTGCAAAACCTGCTAGCTCAGGTTTGATTCCCCAGTGCCCACGTAAAGCCAGAGGCACTAAGTGGCACATATATCTAGAGTTCATTTGCAATGGCAAGAAGTCCTGACATGCCCATTCTCTCTCTCTCTTTCTCTCAAAAGTAAACTAACATATATCAGATTCATTTTAAAATTCCAGTTACCTCTAAAATGAAATCTTCATTGTTGCTTTATTCAAATGATGATTTAAAAAAGTGTCTAGGGCTGCAGAGATGGCTCAGCGGTTAAGCCACTTGCCTCCAGTGCCTACGGCCCCAGGTTCAATTCCCCAGTACCCACATATGCCAGACCCACAAGGTGGTGGCCCTGGTACTCTCTCTCTCTCTCTGTATTTCTCTGCTTGAAAATAAATAAATAAATAAAATATTTTTTAAAAAGGTGTCTACAAAAAAAAAATCCTAAGAGTCTTACTTAGCTATGAAAATGATGTATTTTTATGCTATTCAAATTTCAAAATATTGGTTGATCCCAGATTTTAGGGGGGGGAAGCAAAACAAAACAAAATTAAAAACTCAAAATGTGAGTCAAGCACATCAGAGACAAATACTATTCCTTTCAGCATCTCTGAGGATCTGTGCAAACTTCTACCAAGTCTTCAGTGACAACCAGCTCGCTGCCAGTCTCCTCCTCCCAGACAGGGGCTCAGGTGCCTAGGTCTCAAGCTCAGCCTTCCTGGCCTGTGGGCCGGTGTCCTTGGACACAGCTGTCATACTCCCATGTCACCCTTCTGGAACAAAAGTCAAGTGAGCTGGAGAAATACTGCTAAAATGATGTGAAACCTTTTAGCTACTTGGTGACAGTGCATGGGAACTGTACCAGCTTTCTGTTTAACTTCTAAGCCTCTGCATCCTCGTTCACAGGGTAGTGGGAGAGATGAAATGTGTATGGCTTGCATATGAAATAAGTTGTGTTAAATGCCTGGTTGTCAGCTGAGGGGCTTTGGGGAAGTGATTGGATCTTGAGGGCTCTGACCTCATCAGGGAATTAATCCACTGATGCATTCTTAACTTAATGGTGTTTTTAGAAGGTGGTAGAAACTATTTGGAGGAAGTAAGTCACCGAGGGTGTGCCTTGAAGGGTATATCTTGTCTGTGGACTCTTCCCCCGCCTGTCTCTCTGTTTCCTGACTGTCATGAAGGGAGCCTCTGCTACATTTCCCTGCTGCCAGAATGGGTTCCCTTGCCATAGGCCCAAACAGCACATCTTGGACTGAATCCTCCAAGACCACAAGCCTGAACAAACCTTTCCTGACTTAAGATGTTGATCTGGGGCATTTTGTCTGACATAGTGAGGTGAGGTATATAACATTCTTATCTCCACACCTGGCACAGTGTTTTAAACATGGTTATAAGGGCGGCTTCACACTGGGAACGAGGAAGGAAAACATGTCCATAGAGAGGTCTGTCTTGGACATGGACACAGCTCTGTCTTGCCATTCTTTGGGCTCTTTTTCTTTGTCTTCTGGAAAGAGGATGACACCCTTCTCAGCAGGCTTATGGACATCAGTGTGGCTCCAACCACCACATGCTAGTTACAACCCGTTGTTCTCGGTTGCTTCTTTGCAGACATTACTTTGCTCCTGTTCTCATCCATGCTTCCTTAGAGCAAAGCTGAGGGCATTGCTCATTCTTCATCTCACTTGGCTTCCTGCGTAGTTATTGCATTAATAGTGAGAGCTACAAGGTTTAAGAAACCTTGAAACTGTTGGTTCACATTCTTTTGCATATAAAAGCATGTTTTCATCAAAGCAAGAGGTAAAAGAACATTCCTAATCTGTTTCAAATTAAGTAGCTACATTCTTGTAACAGTAATAGAACCAATAAGACTTATCATAGATCTACCTGACTTTAACCAACATCTCTCAATGCATACTGATAGCTCTTCTGAAGAAATAACCCTTTACTAATAAAGTCCAAGAAAGTGGGTTACACATAGTACTCATTGTAGGACCTCTTGGGGGCCTTTGCAATCTGCACTGCAAGTCTTTCAAGGAAGTGACGACATGCAATATTTTCCAAATTGACTTTCAAGCTCTGTTGGTGAGAAATAGCTCCCAAGACTCATGTTCCTCTGAGCACACTTTGAAAAATAGACATAAATCCCAGGAAGATGAAACCACATTTACTGACTATTCTAGAAAGGCAAACTTGGAAATGATCCTTGGGAACAGCCATAAAATTCTTCCTTCTGCCTTCAGACATTAGGAATTTAAGAGGGAGAGGAGGACACTGACTGGAAAATGCAGACAAGAAGCTTTGGAGACAAAGTAGCACATGTAGAGCTCTTCTGGTCAGACTCCCTCTCCTGGAAAGGGTAAATAAAGTCTGTCCTAAAGAGAGTGTGTCCCAGCTGGGGAATGGGAGTACACATAGACAATCTTAGCACTAAAGGCAGGAGGGTTAGGAGTTCAAGTGAGTCATAGTGAGTTTGAAGTCAGCCTGGTTATATGTTTCATGTCTTAAAAGTAGCAATGCCACATAAACACAGTGTAGAGATGTGGGTTGAGGACGGGCACATTACAGCCATTTCTCCTCAGGTGCTCAAGTCTGTCATGCAATCTTTGTATATCTTAAATCATCTCTAAAATACTTATACTTTCTAACACAATGTAAATGTTAGGTAGATTGTTATATACATTATCTAAGCTGTGGAGGAGTCCTTGTGCATAGTCTCGTTCCAGCTCAGGCTGACCTGGAATTCACTATATAGTTCCAGGCTGGCCTCAAACCCACAGTGCTTCTCCTATCTCTGCCTCCCATGTGCTGGGATTAAGGGCGTGCACCACTGTCCTTGTTTTTGGCATGTGTTGTTGGTGTGTGTGTGTGTGTGTGTGTGTGTGTGTGTGTGTGTGTGTGTGTATGGTATGCATATATAGCGTATGCATGTGTGTGCAGATGTGCATGCCCGGTGCAAACGTATGCAGAGGCCAGAGGAGATTGTCAGGTGTTCTCCTTTATCTCTATTTCCCTGAGATGGTGTCTCTCACTGAACTTGGAGCTGCCCTTTTTTTAGTTAGACTGGCCGGCCAGTGAGCCCCGTTGAGTCTCCAGGCTCTGTCCCCCCACTGGACTGGAGTTATAGGCATATGTGGTCATGCCTAGCTGTTTACATGGGTGCTGGGGAATTGAACTCAGGGGGAACCTGGATTCTCAGGCCCCCATGCTTGTGTAGCAAACACTCTTACTCAGCCATTTCCTCAGCCTCATGTATGACTTTTATTGTTTTGAGATAGGGTCTCCCTCTAGCCCAGGCTAGCCTTGAACTTTCTGTGTAGCTAAGGCTAACCTTGAGCTCCTGATCAATCTGCTTCCATCCCTAATGGCTGGGATTACAGGCATGTGCCCCCCCATGCTAATCACAGGGTTTCTAATCACATGGAAAACAAAAACAAAATTACGAGGGCTTCAATTTTGCCCAATTTGACTGATGTCCTCACTTCACCCACTGTCACACTGAATGGAGATGGGCCTGTGTGTAAGGCCTTGGCTGCTGTTCTTGGCTGTTGACTTTTCTCCCACCACCACATCTCATCCCTACCTCCCAGAGACTGTTTCATTTGCTTTCACATTTCACTTGCCTGTATCAATAATAAGCAAAATGAAATTTCAAACCAAGGCCTCACTTAAGCAAAAGTTGAGTTTATTGGATCCCACACGTGGCCGGAAAGCTCATGAGGACCACGAAGAAGGCCATCCTGACCAGAGCATTCTTCTCCACCCATCTGCTAGCTTCCTGTTCAAGCCCCACACCATGGCAAGCTGGCTGCCACTGCTCCTCATGGTTCTCCAGATAAAGTGGTCTCCCTAGAACTCCCTGATGTGGTTCAATCCCTGGACCTGGGGAATAGGAAGTCCGATTGATTCAGGTCCAGGTTACATCCTCTATTCCCCCAGCCACAGCACAAGGGGGAGAGGAAAATCAGTAGATGATTAATTATTAAAAGGGGCTGCCTGTCCTCCTCTGAGAGATGTCCACCACACTAGAAGGGAAAGTTTACTTAACACAGAGAATACAGGTACAGCTGGATCCCTTGTGTTTAACTCCTGGCTCTACATTGTTATCTGAATGACAAATCCTGGAAATGAAAGTGTTTATTTACCCCCAGTGAGACAGGATAGAAAGACAGACAATCCAGGGGACATGGAAAAGAAAAATAGCCCCTCCAGAGAGTCTGGTTAAAGCCTCTCACCAGCAGAAAGTATTGAAGTCCAGCAGAGTTAACAACCTTTGTTAGGAAGGTTGTCTACACAAAACAATATTCCTTTTATAAAAGATTTTCCTGTAAGAATGCTAAAATAGCAGTGAACTATGATTAATATTTAAGCCTACATAGTTTTACTCCATTCCATATATTTTCTGGGCATCTCATAAATAAAACTAGTGACTCTTGTTTACAATGGAAATATTTTAACTTCTTCCTAGGCACTCTTGTGATCTAGGGTTTTTTTTTTTCTTTCACCTTATCAATTGTAATCCTATCTGATGTCCCTCAGAAATTTCCCTGCAATCTCACTTAAATTCCTTGGAAACCCTTTAAAAATAATAACTTCAGATCTACCCAAATCATAGGTATGACTATTGAAAAGACAGTGAGGTGTCTCTCCTTTGAGAAGTCCACACCCAAGCCCTTGGGTATATCTGCTGGTGGCAGCACTGGGCAGTGCCTCATGCTGCACCACCTCTGACACCAGAATTGATGGAAGGCTTACCTGAACTACAAGTGCTCCTCTTAGATTGAGTCCAGCAGGTGCTGCGTGATACCTTGATATTAGCTACACCCCAGGGGATGGATGCCCGGATTCCAAGACTTCCTTCTGATATGTGTGTGAACATTTCCTGGCTACTTTCTTCTTTAAAAAAATTATATATAGCCAGGCGTGGTGGCGCACACCTTTAATCCCAGCACTCGGGAGGCAGAGGTAGGAGGATTGCCGTGAGTTCAAGGCCACCCTGAGACTACACAGTGAATTCCAGGTCAGCCTGGACTGGAGCGAGACCCTACCTCGAAAAACCAAAAAAAATTATATATATATGAGAGAGAGAGAAAGAGAAGAGGCGAGAGAGAGAGAGAGAGAGAGAGAGAGAGAGAGAGAGAGAGAGAGAGAGAGAATAGGCATGTCAGGACCTTCTGCCACTGCAAAGAAACTCCAGAGGCATGTGCCACTTTGTGCATCGGCTTTCACATGGGTACTGGGTACTTGAACCTGGGCTGGCAGGCTTTGCAAACAAGCACCTTCCAGCACAGAGCCGTCCCTCTAGCCCCTGGCTTCTTTCTTATTTCTAAATTACACAGTGTGATCAGGAGGTAGGGGCTAGTAGCTTTGTGGCCCAGACCTCCTGCTTTGTTGTGCAAGACCTGCTGCAGCACACACAGTGCTGGATTTGATGTGGGGATTACAGCAACTGTGAGCTAGTAACTGTCAATAGAAAGCTGGGCATGGTGGCTCACGTCTATAATCACAGTACTCGGGAGGCTAAGGCAGGAGGATTCCTGTGTCAGTGACTTTCTTGTTGCTGGAACAAAATATCCAACCAGAAGCATCTCAAGGAAGGAAAGGGGGTTATTTTGGCTTACAGCTTCAAGGGGAAGCCTTACCAAGACTGGGAAAGCATGGCAGGAGCAGACTGCTGGTGTCACATCAGCCGAGAGAAGGTAGAAAGAATGATGAATGTTAGTGGGACTGGGCTGTGGCCCCTCCAACTCTGCCTCCAGTGGCACACTTCTTCCAGCAAAGCTCCACCTCCTGAAGGGTCCACCACTTATCTGAACAGTACCATCAGCTGGGGTTGAGTATTCAAACACTCAGGTGACGGTTCACATTCAAATATTCACAGTCACCACTCATTCTAGGTTAGTCAGGACTCCATGTGGGTTTTAGGCCCAAGCTAAAGAGTGAGAACTTGTGTTGAAAAACTCCAAATAAATAAATAAATAAAGTCAATGGAGCCATCTACAGAAACGGCCATTAAGGCTCACTCATTACTCGGAGCACCCGTAAAAACACTGAGGGAAGCATGCGTATGCAGGGCTGAATCAGTCCAAGTAAATGATCATTACTTGCTTTTTAGAACTATTTCACTGAAAGGGAAGACAGGCATGAAGCAGACAGCCAAAATAAGACTATCTCCCTCCCTCCTTCCCTCCCTCCCTTCCTTTCTTTCTCTTTCTCTTTTCCTTTCTTTTGATCTTTTGAGACAGGGCCCAACTATGTCTCCCAGACTGGCCTCAAACTGTAATCCCCCTTCTTTCACTTCTCAAATGCTGAGATTCCAGGCATATCCCACTGCGCCCAGATTAAAAACATTTACAGTAGACATGTGCTCAAGACATCACCTCTGTTGAAGAGAGGAGAAGGAGGGGTCCATTGTATACAAAAGAAGGCTAGGTGGAGCCTTTGCTTTCTTTCTCTTTCTTCAGTGCCTGATTGAACCCAGGGTCGTGCACATCCTAGGGAGGAACTTTCTCTCTGAACTAGATCT
>PVHP010037017.1:0-17615 GCA_004024765.1 Zapus hudsonius
TGTTGCTGAGGAGTGGGAAGTAGCTGAGCCCCATGTCCTAAAGAGGCAGGCCAGCCAGGTGGGCTCTAGGAAAGGGGGTCATGGTGGGAGGGGTAGGCTGACATCTGTGTTTCAAATGGGGCTTGTGCCAAGGGCTTCTGGGTCATTGGCTATCCAAGTGCCAGGGGTGGGCAGGTGGCAGCACCAGGCCCCTTCTAACACTGTGCCCTGGTAGAGAAAGCACTGACCTATGACGCCCCCAAACCCCCTCTTCTAACGTGCCTTTTGCACCCCTCCCATTAGGACAATCAGTCCCCTCCCACCTGGGAGCCCCCTTTTCTTTCCCCTAGCCCTTCCTGGTACCCATCCACCTGCCCAGGGGTGCCCCCTCCTACCCACCCACCTTGTGGCCATCCCGGCTGGTTTTGTAAGATACTGGGTTGGTGCACAGTGATTTTTCCCTTGTAATTTAAACAGGCCCAGCATTGTTGGTTCTATTTAATGGACACGAGATAATGTTAGAGGTTTTAAAGTGATTAAACGTGCAGACTATGCAAACCAAGTCTGGTCTCCATTGTGATTTTGCTCTTCCCAGGATTGCATGCAGCAACTCTTGGGACTGGGGGCTGGTTAGCCTAGTGGTGTCCTGACGTCTGTAGATGAGCCCTAGTCAGAAGACCTAAGAGTCTCTAAGGGGCTTCAGGGCCTCCTGCAGGGAGCAGGTGCACCACCTCCCTTTGCAGACAGGCAAGTGTGATGTGATCCTGCCACCAGCTGTAGGACAGAGGCCTAACTGATGAGTTAGGATGAGTCTCACTTGGGAAAGTGCATCACGCCTCTCCATTGCTTAGCCTTGCTCCTTGCCAGCCCAAGGCTTCCCTCAGGACCCAAAGTCTTGCCTGGAGGTGGGAGAACAGGATGGTGTTAAGGGCACCTGGGCCTGAGAAGCAGGCCTCTCCTTAGAATATTTACATGGAAATTTTATTCAAATGGAGCTGGCGCCTGAGTTCTCCTTAGGGAATCCAATAGGGTCTAGGCCTGGCCTAGACTTCTGCCTTCCCCTCCTGGGCCTAACACCCTAGTAGGGTGCCCAGACTCACCCTCGTTCCCACATTTTGCACACCCTGGACTCAACACCTTGCCCTGAACCCACCCCTATCCCCACTTTATGCCCCTTCCTGGTGTTCCCGGGGTGTTTGCTGGGCCCGGGGGAGTGCCTGGCCCATAGGCCACTCTGCATGACCATTCTTTCCCAGCCTCCTCCTCCCTTCCGTTTCCGTGGCTGATCTGGCGGCTGGGGGGCTGGAGCGGGGGTGCTGCAGGCCTCAGCCAGGCTACTCCCGGCTGGCCGCCCCTTCCCCTCCGTGGGCCCGCCCCAGGGCCTGGGCCAACCAAAAGCTCCGGGAGGAGGAAGCTGTGAATCAGGAACTGGCCTGGGGGTCGGTGAAAGGCCTGAGTCGTCCAAGGCTGCCCAGGAGCAGCTGCAGACCAGACACCACTCCACTCCAGCCGCCCACCCGCCGGTAACTCCTGCTTCAAGGCCAGGGAGGTGATGAGGGAAATAGGTAGGGGTAGCAGGGGGTGGGTACCAGACAGGAGCCTGGCACCTGAAGGTGTGGTGCCAGGGCTTGGGGGAAGGCAAGACTGCCTCAGTGGTGGGGTTCCTGCAATGGCTGCAGCCCAGCTAGCTTAGCACTGGTGAGGGTCCAGACACAGGACCCGACAAGAGGGCGCTAGGCTGGTTCCTAGTCAGTTCTGGAGAAGACAGCTGGTGGCT
The DNA here is from genome assembly GCA_004024765.1 of Zapus hudsonius. Lineage (NCBI taxonomy): Eukaryota > Metazoa > Chordata > Mammalia > Rodentia > Dipodidae > Zapus > Zapus hudsonius. The sequence goes on from PVHP010037017.1 coordinate 1,757, forward strand.
GGTCCTGGGACTTGGCCTGGAGCACAGGAAACATGAGGGCCAGCCCTAGGCTGGGCTGCTGTCTGTACCTGTGGCCTTTCTGCAGGGAAGGACCCCGCGCACCAACTCTGGTCCTGCCCCTCCATCTCCAGCTGCTCCTTGCGCCCACCGCCCACCCCCACTGATGGCCTTATCTCTGCCCCTAGGACACCACTATGGGCTTTTCTTCAGAACTCTGCAGCCCCCAGGGCCACGGGGCCCTGCAGCAGATGCAGGAAGCCGAGCTTCGCCTACTGGAAGGCATGAGGAAGTGGATGGTCCAGAGGGTCAAGAGTGACCGGGAATATGCCGGACTGCTTCACCACATGTGCCCGCAGGACAGTGGAGGCCAGGGCAGGAATAGCGGCCCAGACAGTCCTGTCAATCAGGTAGGCTTCCATGCAACCTCACCCTCCCACCAGTCTTTTCCTGAAGCCCTCTGGGGTGGAGTTGGAGATGTGGCAGGCCCAGCCTGTAGGAGCCATTGTCCCGTCCTTCCTGCCTCCTGGGTCCCTGCTATGCTGTAGTCCTGGGCTGAGATCACCAGCCAAACCCAGAGCCTGAGCCGGGTGTTACGGCAACATGCGGAAGATCTGAACTCAGGGCCTCTGAGCAAGTTAAGCCTGCTGATCCGGGAGCGGCAACATCTGCGCAAAACTTACAGCGAGCAGTGGCAGCAGCTGCAGCAGGAGCTCACCAAGGTAGGTCTGCTTGAGCATGGGGCTCTGGCCAGCACTGTCATAATGAGAAGCCTTTGATTGGGTAGTTGGGGGGGTGTTTCTTGGGGGGGGTGAAGTCAGGGTATCCCTCTAGCTAGCCCAGGCTGAGCTGGAAGTCTGTAGCTCAGGTTGGCCTCAGATTCATGGTGTTCTTCCTACCCTAGCCAGCACACTAAGCTTGGAGCCTTTTTTAAAGGGGGTGGTTTTGCACAAGAGTTCCTACGTTGGCAGGGGAAGTGGAAGTCCCTGACCGCAGTTCTGGCCTGTCCTGCCTGCTGCGGCTTCCTCCTTCTACCCGCCCCCCTTGGGCTGGCTGGCTGGCTGCAGGGCCTGGGCAGAATGAGGGAGTCCAGGATGGGTAAGGCCAGACTTGCCTCTGAAGAGGTCGTAACTGTGTGCTGCTTCCAGAATGGCTCTGGGATTAAGCAGGGAGAGGAACGATGCATGGTCTGCCTTTGGCTTAGATTTGCTCTTCCAGGGCCCCAGAGGTAGGACAGCATCAGGGCCACTGACCGGTAGTCAGCCTGCCTACTTCTGCATTCCAGCGACTCTTCAGTGACAGCCTGTATTATCTGGGTGCTTCAGTTCCCCATTCACTGTGCTGGCCACACCCCTTCCCTGCTCATTAATCCTTGCCACAGGTACACAGCGGCCCCTGGTGGTCGGCCTGGCCTAGCTCCTCTTTCCCTAGATTATACAGTTAATTCAAGGTCTGTCCATGTGTATAGATGAAGTTTTTTAGTTTTATTTGCATAAGTAACTTTTTCTTGAGGGTTTTTTTTCAAGGTAGGGTCTCGCTCTATCCCAGGCTGACCTGGAGTCTCAGGGTGGCCTCGAACTCACAGCAATCCTCTTACCTCTGCCTCCCGAGTGCTGAGTGAGACTAAAGGCGTCCGCCACCATGCCAGACAGTAACTTTTTTAAAAAAGTAGTTTAGTAGGTAGGATCTATGCACTTGCTTTTTTGAGAGAGAGAGAGAGAGAGAGAGAGAGAGAGAGAGAGAGAGAGAGAGAGAGAGAGAGAGATCAGGTTCACCTGCCACTGCAAACGAACTTCAGATGCATACACCACTTTGTGTCTGGCTTTACATGGGTACTGGGAAATCCAACCCAGACAGTCAGGCTTTACAAGCAAGCGCCTTTAACCACTGAGCCATCTCTCCAGCCTAGTATAGGTAATTTAAATTGGAACATAGCCATACTTATTTGTGTTTACATTACTATGTGGCTATAATGACAGAATGGGATAATTGCCAAAAGTTCCTATGGCCTACAGGTCTAAAATATTTTTAAGAATACCGGTCAAGTCTATGCATTTAACAAATTACACAGGAGGAAACTAGTTCTGAGGAGCAGGGTGGATCTTACACAGGAGAGTCCTGAGGAGAACTTGTATTGGGTCGCCACCTAGTGTTTTAATGCTGGAAACATACTGTACAGGCCCAGTGCAAAAATGAAAATGTTGAAATTATGAAGAGGGGCTAAAGAAATGACTCAGGGGGCTGGAGGGCTGGCTCAGCGGTTAAGGCACTTACCTCCAGTGCCTAAGGACCCAGGTTCAATTCCAAAGTACCCACATAAACCAGATACACAAGGTGACTCATGTGTCTGGAGTTCGTTTGCAGTGGCTGGAGGCCCTGGCGCGCCCATAGTGTCTCTCTCTCTCTCTCTCTCTCTCTCTCTCTCTCTCTCTCTGTATCTCTCTGCTTGTAAATAAATAATTTTAAATAAAAAATTAAAAAAAAATGACTCAGTGCTCGCTGCCCAAACATGAGGACCTGAGTTTAGAGCCCCTGGACTCACATGAAAGCCAGGCACAGGCATAGGCACAGCGCACAGCAGCTCTTGCACCTATAATCTCAGCACTGGGGGGGGGGTGAAGGCGGGAAAATCCCTGGGGCTTCAGGGTCAGTCAGTGATTCTGTTTCAAAAAAAAAAAATAAAGTAGAAAATGATTGAGGAAGATATCCAACATTGACATTGACCTCTGGCCTCCACATATACATACGTGCACCTACACACACACACACAAGAAGTTACTAAGAATTTCAAAAGCCAGGTGTGGTTGTGCAGGTCTGTAATCCCTGCACTCTGGAGACAAAAGCTGGAGGGTCAGCACTCGTTTGAGGAAAGCCTAGACTACATGAGTTCCAGTCTAGCCCAAGCTATAGAGCAGGACACTTGTCTCCAACAACAAAACGTTCAAGATGGTCACCACAGAGCATGGAATCAAGGACAAGGCCCTTTGTATGTGGAGTCCTTGTGGAAGAACTAACGTTGGCTCTACTGCTACCAGGAGGGACAGTTGTGGCCTTCCCTAGCCTCCCCCAGGAAACTGACCCTAGCCTGAGCAGCCAGTTTCCCCAAAGTCTCCAGACTTTGGCAGAAGCTGTGCCAGTCTGCCAACCTGGATAGCAGAACCTTTCCAAGGCTTCACCTCGAGTAGAAAGCTCCATTCTTGAGGATCTGCCTCCCCACACTGGTCACCCCTTTTCTCCCCAGACCCACAGCCAGGACATTGAGAAGCTGAAAAGCCAGTACCGAGCCCTGGCACGGGACAGTGCCCAGGCCAGGCGCAAGTATCAGGAGGCCAGCAAAGGTTTGGAGCTTTCTTTATTGGCAAGGAGGGGATCCTAAATCATTGGTTGAGCTTGTCCATGGGTCCCCAGGGAGTGGGTGACTCCAGGATGACAAGTAAACACACACCTCCATCACCTCCTGCCTGACAGACAAGGACCGAGACAAGGCCAAGGACAAGTACGTGCGCAGCCTATGGAAGCTGTTTGCTCACCACAACCGCTATGTACTGGGCGTGAGGGCTGCGCAGCTCCACCACCAGCACCATCACCAGCTCATGCTGCCCGGCCTGCTGCAGTCCCTGCAGGACTTGCACGAGGAGATGGTGGGCATCCTGTAAGCCCATAGCCCTGCCCCGGTTTCACTAGTAGAAAGACTGGAGCTTGGGGGGAAGGGCGAAGCCTGGGAGATGCAGCCCAGAGCCTCAGTCCTTAGAGTGGCTGTCAGGCAGGGTAGGGATGCGTGTAGCTTGTTTGTGGAGTACTTCCTGTGTACCAGACACTGTCCACAGGACCCCACTGGACCCTTGGTACTGCTGCCACTGTTACTAAAACCCTATCAGCACGTAGACAGCCAAGGAGGGGTTAAATGACTTGCCTGCAGTTAGCACTTTAGATGACTTGGGGAGTCAGCCCAGCACCGCGGCCCCTGACTCAGGGGATCCCGTGGTGGGGGGAAGGAAGGAGATCCTGCAGGAATACCTGGAGATTAGCAGTCTGGTGCAGGACGAGGTGGTGTCCATTCATCGGGAGATGTCTGCAGCTGCTGCCCGTATCCAGCCCGAGGCCGAGTACCAAGGCTTCCTGCAGCAGTATGGGTAAGTCAGCCCTTGTGCTCACACCTGATGGGTGCCAGGGCTTCTGACCTGTTCACCGATGGGGTCCTGTCTCTTCATAGGTCCGCCCCCGATGTTCCACCTTGCGTCACCTTTGATGAGTCCCTGCTTGAGGAGGGTGAACAGCTGGAGCCCGGCGAGCTGCAGCTGAACGAGCTCACTTTGGAGAGCGTGCAACACACGTGTGTGGTGACTTGGCACACTTGGGTCGGGGCAGGGTCCCCACAGACCACCCCTAGGCTCTGCAGGGGTGCACATGAAGGGCACAGCCCTAACTGCACTTCCTTTGGGTGCAGGCTGACCTCCGTGACAGACGAGCTGGCTGTGGCCACCGAGACAGTGCTGAGGCGGCAGGAGATGGTCAGTGAGCTGCAGTGTGAGGTCCGAAACGAAGAGCAGAGCACCCACCCCCGGGATCGGTAAACAAGCTGGGCCTCCCGACCCTCCATTGTGTCTCATAGCTACAGACTGAGCCTCTCTCCCCCTTGCCCTGCCCTGTTCCTGCCTGCAGGGTGCAGCTGTTGGGTAAGAAGCAGGTGCTACAAGAGGCGATCCAGGGGCTGCAGGTAGCTCTGTGCAGCCAGGCCAAGCTGCAGGCCCAACAGGAGATGCTGCAGAGCAAGCTGGAGCTGCTTGGCCCCGGCGAGCCCCCGGCCGTAGCGCTCCTGCAGGACGACCGCCATTCCACCTCCTCCACGGTAAGCCAGCCCCCTACTGCGCGGTCAGGGCACCCCGACAGCCGTGCCCGCCCAAAGGGGCTGTGCGCCTCATTTTCCCCTCCCCTCCCCAAGCCTGGCCACCCGCTGACGTCTGTCCCTGGCCTCAGGAGCAGGAGCGAGAGGGGGGAAGGACGCCCACGTTGGAGATCCTTAAGAGCCACTTCTCTGGAATCTTCCGCCCCAAGTTCTCTGTGAGTGGTGCCCAGGCTGGGCCTGTGCCTGTGCCCATCTAGGTGGGCAGATATGCTCCCCAGACCTCCCACCTTGGTGTTTGGGTTGAATCCATGGATACCCTATAGAGGAGCCCTGGTTTCATTGGGGCATCCCTCTTTCCTTTGGGATTTCCTGCACTCCTATACCCCTTCTTCTCTACCACACCTATATGCTTCAGGGACCTACAACCCTGGCTCTCCCATGGCTCTACCTGTTTTAGAGGTGATGGGAGTATGGTGGCCAGAGGAGAAGGCCACAGCTTGGCTGGCTTCCCATCCCAGCTCTACCAGAATGAACCTTGTGTGCCAAGCTCCTGACCATTCTAGGGCTGCAGATGGTTCTATGAGCCGCTTGGGTAGTTGTCAGGGTGAGAGCTTATGGGATGGGGAGCCTCCACTAGCCGAGTGGTCTCCCCTGACGAGCCTGCAAACTCCTTCCAGCTCCCCCCACCACTGCAGCTCATTCCTGAGGTCCAGAAGCCCCTACATGAACAGCTGTGGTACCATGGGGCCATCCCACGGGCAGAGGTGGCCGAGTTGCTGACACACTCCGGGGACTTCCTGGTGCGGGAGAGCCAGGGCAAGCAGGAGTACGTGCTGTCAGTGCTATGGGACGGCCTGCCCCGGCACTTCATCATCCAGTCCTCGGATGTGAGTAGGGCTTCTGTCTACTGTCAGGGGGATGACTGGAGCCCTGGTGTAGCTGCTATAACTTAGGTGCCTTCTTCCCAACCCAGAGACCACCCAGACCCTTCCTTGAGCGAGGGTATCAGGAATGCCAGCCCCACTCTCCAGTACCTTTGCTGTGTATCCTGGACAGTCCCTTTCTCCTCTTTCTGTCTTCTCCAAGGCTTGGGACTCCTCAGCAATGGAGGCTGCTGACCTCATGTACCCCTTCCCCACAGAACCTGTACCGACTGGAAGGGGATGGCTTTCCCAGCATCCCCTTGCTCATCGACCACCTGCTGTGCTCCCAGCAACCCCTCACCAAGAAGAGTGGTATTGTCCTATACAGGGCTGTGCACAAGGTGAGTTCTGCAAGCCGGTCAGGCCCGTGCTGGGCTCGGGGACCAAGGATCACCCCCTCTCCCCTACAGTTTACATGCAGAGTGTGAGGTGAGCTCACCCCCCAAGGTGGCTGAGTATGAGTCTAATACGGGTCAATCTTAAACTGGTGTGATGGCGCATGCCTTTGTTCCCTGCACTTGGGAGGCAGAGGTAGGAGGAGTGCTATTAGTTCGAGGCCAGCCTGGGCTAGAATGAGACCCTACCTTGAAAAACAAACAAACAAAAGACAGATTAATACAGAGGGGCCAAGATAGACACAGCACCATTGGGAGAGCTATTCAGTCCTTTGCAGAGACTTGCTGACTTCTGGCTCCCTAACCCCTCTTCTCCAGGACAAGTGGGTGCTAAACCATGAGGACCTGGTGTTAGGCCAGCAGATTGGGCGGGTGAGTGCACCTCCACCACCCCAGGTTCTGCCAACCTCCTGGGGTTTGCCTCTTCTTCCCCTACCTGCTTCCACCAGCCTCCACCAAGCCTCTAGAGTCCTGTTGAACCTCACTGCCTCAGTCTGGCTCCCTGCCCAGGAAATAGAGTACCTATTCTCAGGTCTCCCAGGAGCCAGCACCCCCAGGCTCCCCAAGGGGCTCTTGTGTTGTGGGGTGGCATCTTTGTCAGTGTGAGCTACAAAATACCTGTCACTTTCCTAAAAATCAGAATGCTTTTCCAACCCAGAGGAAAATGATTTTTGGATTTTTCCATGTCACTTCTCAGAGAATGTGGCACATCTCAGGTAACTTCCACAACTGCCCTTCATGTCCCCACTAGGGGACAGATTCTTGGAGAGCCAGGAGCAAGTCAGCATAAACAGGTAGGGACAAAATGAGCTGTCCCAGGAAGCTATGGTGGAAGCCCAAAGTTGTTTCAGGGGAACTTCGGTGAAGTGTTCAGTGGACGCCTACGAGCTGACAACACGCCTGTAGCAGTGAAATCTTGTCGAGAGACACTCCCACCTGACCTCAAGGCCAAGTTTCTGCAAGAAGCAAGGTGAGTGATAAAATAAGAATGACCTGGGCTACGGAGATGGTTCAGTGGTTAAAGGCGCTTGCTTGCCAAGCCTGACTGCATGGGTTCTATTCCCTAGTACCCGTGTGTGATGCCTGTGTGTGGCACATCTCAGGACATTTTCATGTCCCCACTAGGGGGCAGATTCTTAGAAAGCCAGGGTGAGCAAGTCAGCATAAACAAGTAAGACAAAATGAGCTGTCACCTGGAGTTTGTTTGCAGTGGCAGGAGGTCCTGGTGTACCCATACTCACTCTCTTTGTCAAATAAATAAATAAAATACTAGGGCTGGAGAGATGGTGCAGTGATTAAGACACTTGCCTGCAAAGTATAAAGACCGAGGTTCAATTCCCGGTACAAACGTAAAGACAGATGCACAAAGTGGTGCCTACATCTAGTTTGTTTGCAGCAGCTAGAGGCCCTGGTCTGCCCATTCTTTCTCTCCCTTCCCCCTATCTCTTTGCAAATAGATAAATAAAAAAACTTTAAATATTTAAAAAATAAGGATGGCCAAAGTTTCCATGTATGAGAGGGTTGCTCTATGGAGTATCTAGTGTGTCATTCATTCTTCTGTGTCATTTAATCCTCCAGGCTCCCCTCATACTGGGTAGCACCCATAATGCCAAGAGGTATTGGCCCTATGTGAGGTTACATATTTAGGGCATCTGGCATCAAGGCCAAGTTCCTCTCCCTATGGCATTTTTTCATCCTCTCTGGGCTGCTGGTGGGAGGCTGGGGCAGGGTACAGATGACAGGTGATGGGGTCTGTGAGCACAGATCACACACAGCCTAAGCAGCACACCCTGCAGGATCCTGAAGCAGTACAACCACCCCAACATTGTGCGTCTCATCGGTGTCTGCACGCAGAAGCAGCCCATCTACATCGTCATGGAGCTGGTGCAGGGTGAGTGGAGGTACTGGCTTCCAGGGTGGGGACTCAGACTGCCAGGTGACCCTTATCTCAGGCTCAAGGTTGTACCTACCTCCAGGAGGCGATTTTCTGACCTTCCTGAGGACAGAGGGAGCCCGGCTGCGGGTGAAGACTCTACTACAGATGGTGGGGGACGCGGCCGCAGGCATGGAGTACTTGGAGAGCAAGTGCTGCATCCATCGGTGAGTGGGCCACAGGCCCTGGTAGCCCCTACCACAGTGGGGTACCCCCTGCCACTAGCCATCAGCTCACTAGGGGAAGTTGTCTTTTCCTGATAGACCAGGCGAGCCCGAGACAGGAGCAGCTTTGTCTGTAGAAGCCCAGGCTAGGCAGGTAACACTGGCCAAAGCAGACCCCTTCTCTGCCTCACTCAGGGACCTGGCTGCTCGGAATTGCCTAGTGACAGAGAAGAATGTTCTGAAGATCAGTGACTTTGGGATGTCCCGGGAAGAAGCTGATGGGATCTATGCAGCCTCAGGGGGCCTCAGACAAGTCCCTGTGAAGTGGACTGCCCCTGAAGCCCTTAATTATGGTAGCTGGCCTTCACCCACTCTGGGCTACAGGGCTGGAGGTTAGGCATGGGTGGGCTTTGGGCCCATAGATGTGGACAGTACTCTCATTTTGCCATTCCTTCTCCGAAGGCCGCTACTCTTCAGAGAGTGACGTGTGGAGCTTTGGCATTTTGCTCTGGGAGACCTTCAGCCTGGGGGCCTCACCATATCCCAACCTCAGCAATCAGCAGACACGAGAGTTTGTGGAAAAGGGTAAAGTCACCTCATGCATGAGGGTGCCTCAGAGCCAAGCCCCCCCCACCCTACCTCCCACTGGGACAGAATAAGAATAATTCAGCCTTGGGCTGGAGAGGTTGCTCAGCAGTTAGGTCACTTGCCTGCAAAGCTTAAGGACCTGGGTTCAATTCCCCAGTACCCACGTAAAGCCAGATGCAAAAGTGGTACATGCATCTGGAGTTTGTTTGCAGTGGCTAGAGGCCCTGGTGTCTCTCTGTCTCTCTCTCTCTCTGTCTCTGTCTCTCTCTCTTTCTCTCTCTGCTTACAAAGTAAATTTCAAAAAATTTATTGAAAGCATAATCCAGAGCTGAGGAGATGGCTTAGCAGTTAAGGCATTTGCCTGCAAAGCAGAAGGACCAGAGTTCAATTCCTCAGTGCCCATATAAAGCCAGCTACACAAGGTGGCGCATGTGTCTGGAGTTCGTTTGCAGTGTCTGGAAGCCCCAGCAGCCCATTCTCTCTCGTCTCTCTCTCTCTCTCTCTCTCTCTGTCTCTCTCTCTCTCTCAAATAAATAAAATATTAAAAAAGAAAAGAAAAGCCGGGCGTGGTGGCGCACGCCTTTAATCCCAGCACTTGGGAGGCAGAGGTAGGAGGATCACCATGAGTTCAAGGCCACCCTGAGACTACACAATGAATTCCAGGTCAGCCTGGACTAGAGTGAGACCCTACCTCAAAAAACCAAAAAAAAAAAAAAAAAAAAAACCCATAATCCAGCCAAGTGTGGTGGAGTACACCTTTATTCCTAGCACTCGGGAGGGTAAGGTAGGAAGATTGCTATAAATTTGAGGCCAATCAGACTACAACCCCCCCCAAAAAAAAAGCCCAACTAAGAATAGTCCAGTTTTTTCCACAGGTGCTGAATCATACACTGTTTCACTTACCTTTTACCACATGTAAGTGGGGGTGGGAGGTAATAGGTCTCTCATGCAGATGGGAAAACTGAGGTTGCAAAATTTCAAAGGACAGCCGGGCGTGGTGGCGCATGCCTTTAATCCCAGCACTCAGGAGGCAGAGGTAGGAGGATTGCCATGAGTTTGAGGCCAGCCTGAGACTACAGAGTGAATTCCAGGTCAGCCTGGACTAGAGCGAGACCCTAGCTCGAAAAAAAAATTTCAAAGGACATATATACATATATATATATATATATATATATATATATATATATATATATATTCCATAGCAGGTTGGAGATTAGAACACATCACACGTGTCTCTGTTTTAGGGTCCTTGGTGGACAGGAGGTGAGGAGGTGACTCCCCAGGGGCAGCGCATCTTAAGTAGTCTGCCCCAGGGGATAGGGGATCCCCTCCTCATACTTGGTCTGTCCTCACAGGGGGCCGCCTACCTTGCCCAGAGCTGTGCCCTGATGCTGTGTTCAGACTCATGGAGCAGTGCTGGGCCTATGAGCCTGGGCAGCGGCCCAGCTTCAGTGCCATCTGCCAGGAACTGCAGAGCATCCGAAAGCGTCATCGGTGAGGCCGGGGGCAGCTCCAAGTCCTGGGCTGTAGCCCCGAAGGCTGTGCCGTGAGCAGGATGCAACCCCAAGGGGGTTCTGTGTCCCTGCTCTTGCAAAGCACCCTCTCCCAGGCAGAAAAAATAAAACCACGTGTGCTCGTCAGGTGCTCTTGGCATGTACACTCCTCTGGATGCCAAACGGTGGCATGGAAAGGGGGACCCAAGCAGGCCACCAGGGGGCTGGGGCAGCTCGGTGCCATGCGGGCTGGGGCCAGGTGGCGGCACTGTCCCCTGGACTAGGATCTCTGCTGATGCAGAGCTGCTGAGAGCATGGTGATTTTAGAGATCTGTCAGGGGTCTGGGGAGCTGAAAATGTGACCAGTAAGTCTGGAAGCTCAGGTAGAGAGAGGTACAGGATGCTGACAGAGGTATGAAGATCATCGGCTTGTAAATAAATGTTAGAGAGTAGCTGACACTGTGCATTTGCGTGCATGCGAACAAGTCACAAAATTCACAAGGAGATGGGAAAACAGAAGTTAGGGTTCCGTGCAAAGGAGACTGGTGTGGCTGAAAAGGAAGACAAGGAGTTCCTCTATCAATATTTTTTTTAAAATTTTTAAAAATATTTTATTTATTCATTTTCAAATTTTATTTTATTCATTTCAGAGATACAGAGAGAGAGAGAGAGAGAGAGAGAGTGCACCAGGGCCACCACCTTGTGGGTCTGGTTTATGTGGGTACTGGGGACTTGAACCCAGGTCCTTAGGCACTGGAGGCAAGTGCCTTAACTGCTGAGCCATCTCTCCAGCCCCCCTCTATCAATATTTTTAAAAATATTTTATTCATTTTCAAGCAGGGAGAGAGAGAGAGAGAGAGAGAGAGCACCAGGGCCACCACCTTGTGGGTCTGGCTTACGCAGGTACTGGGGAATTAAACCCAGGGCCTTAGGCACTGGAAGCAAGTGTTTTTACTGCTGAGACATCTCTCCAGCCCCCTTTTTATTTTATTTTATTTTCTCCTATCAAAATTTAGTGCCTAAGGATGGGGTAGCAGACCCAGCTCTTGCCTGCTCCCCTAAATCCCATTGATTCTCTAGTTATCCAAAACCTTCCCTACACAAACAAGGAAGGTCAAGAAGATAAGGTAGTGTGGGAAGATTGCTGTGAGTTCCAGGCCACCCTGAGACTACAGAGTGAATTCCAGGCCAGGCTGGGCTAAAGCGAGATCCTACCTTGAAAAAACAAAAAAAGCCAGCCATGGCCATCCGTGCCTGTAGCCCAGCACTGTGGGCCACTCTGAGCTGGTAGGAGAATCACCAGAGCTTACTGTGTAGCTAGGCAAACCAACACTTGGTGAGCTCCAGGACCAGACTCAGAAATAAGACCCTGACATCCTCTTCTAACCTCTGCAAACACACACATGGGCCACGAGTGTCTACACACAAAAATGTGCACACCCCATACACACACCAAAACAAAGAGGAAATGGGGGCTGGTGGTAGAGCTCAGGGGTAGATTGTGTGCTTAGCATGCTTGAGGCTCCAGGTTTCATTCTCAGCACTAAAAAACAAAGAAAAGGAAAAGAAAAGAAAAAAACCAAGTTGGAGTGTGTCAGCCACACACTGCTGGGATGAATCTTCAAACCAGGCACAATTTTTGGGAAGAGACGATTTATTGAAACTATAGATTGAGGGGAAGTTCCCGAACAGTGAAAGAGGCTGGTCCTCCTTCACAGGTCCAAGCAGAGAGAGAAACCCATCACCAACACCATACACACAGAACAGCAAACAGGCAGGAGGGCCAAGGAGAGAATTTCTTCTTTATATAGCCTTAGGGTGGAGTCTTGCAACCCTATCTCAGACTTAATGGCTTCTTGAGTTCCGGAATTTCCTTTCTGCACCACTGCCCACACAGGAAAGGATGTTTACTTTCAGCTTCTTTGAGCTTTACATTTTGCCCCTTGCTGAGAGGCTGCCTTCCTGTAAACATCCTCAGAGACCTACCCAAGATAATTAAAAAGATCAAGTTGACAACAAAACCTAACCATCACAGAGTGATTAAAGAAAACATTAAGTGAAATACTATTTCTGATGGAAGTGATGAAAAGCAGAAGTAAGCCTGCTTCTGGGTAGGTTGTGGTAGGTCTCCGTAGGCCACCTTCCCTCACCTTTCCCTAGCTGCAGCTAGGAAAAGTCAGGAGATGGAGATAATCTTTTCTTTCTTTATTTGAGGCAGGGTCTCACTCTAGCCCAGGCTGACCTGAAACTCGCTCTGTAGCCCACACTGTCCTTGAACTCAAGGGAAAGCCCAGCTTATTTTTTTTTCAAGGTGAGGTCTCACTTTAGCCAAGGCTGACCTGGAATTCACTCTGTAGTCTCAGGGTGGCCTCGAACACACAGAACTCCTCCTACCTCTGCCTCCTGAGTACTGGGATTAAAGAAATGCACCACCATGCCTGGCTAGATAATTTTATTTTATTTATTGCAAGGAGAGAGAGAGAGAGAGAGAGAGAGAGAGAGAGAGAGAGAGAGAGAGAGAATGGGCACACCAGACCTCCAGCCACTGCAAAAGAACTTCATATGCATATTCCACTTTGTGCATCTGATTTGACATAGGTACTGGGGAATCAAACCAGGGTCTTTGATATTTAGACTTTGCAGGCAAGCACCTTAACCGCTGAGCCATCTCTCCAGCCCCTTTTCTTTTTCTTTCTTTTTTTTTTTTTTTTGATGTAACTCACCGAGTGAAGTCTGCTTGCAGGGAGGGGTATGGATGGGGAGTTATTTACCAGAGCGTGGGCAACCTAACAGTGGCTGCACCACCGAAGAAAATCTTTTCTCCCAGCAACAATTACCTGTCAGTAGTTTCTTATGAGCCCCTCCCCCATCCACGCCCAATCTTGTTCTGGAAACCACAGCTGCTGTGAGTCCATGAGTGCAACCACCATGGCACATCCAGAAGACTGCGTTCCCCAGCGCTCCTCCCGGCCTCCAGCTTCTGTTCCTTCCACCCCTTTTACAATGGTCCCCAAGCCTGAGTCTCAGAGGACATAATATTTAGGGCAGTCATTTATTCTCAGCGCTTTCATGAGTTTGGAATCTCCCCAGTAATTTCCACCCACTGCAACAGAAGTGTCTCTGACAAAAGCTGAGAGCAGCACTAAACTATGGGCAGAAACATAAATATGTTAATAAATTAGAAGGTATGTTTATATATAAATAAATATATAAATTATATATAAAATATATAAATTAGAAGGTATGTTTATATATGTGTGTGTGAGTGTAATTTGAGAGAGAGAGAGAGAGAGAGAGAGAGAGAGAGAGAGAGAGAGAGAATGGGCACACCAGGGCCTCCAGCCACTGCAAACGAACTCCAGACACATGCACCCTCTTGTGCATCTGGCTTTACATGGGTACTGGGGAATTGAACTCAGGTCCTTCTGCTTTTCAGGCAAGTGACTTAACAGCTAAGCTATCTCTTCAGCCCAGGTGTGTTTTTGTATGTGCATAATAGCATCGTGATGTGGTGTGTGCCAATGTGGTGTCCCATGTGCTCCCTATGGAGCTCCCCTTGCCCACGGGCTCACCTGTGGCAGCAGAGGACCTCAGGAGGCCCCTCCATTACTCACCTGTTTTGCCTTGGGGTGATTCCAGACCTTGTTGTTCAAGAGTCCCAGTGACTCTCCCGTTCTGCTCTCCACAGTTCTGGGCTTACAGACCTGCATACCCACACCCAGCTTTTGTTTATGTGGGTCCAGAGATTCAAACTTGGGTGGTCTCAGGCCCTCATGATTGAGTAGGAAGTGGACTTAACTACAAGTCATCTCTCAGCTCCTAGAAGGCTTTTTTTTCTTTAAAATTTTTTAAATTTTTTTTCTTTAATAAACAGATACAGAGAGAGAGAGAGAAAGAGAGCACAAGCGAGCACACCAGGGCCACCACCTTGTGGGTCTGGCTTATGTGGCCACTGGAGAATTGAACTTGGGGCCTTAGGCACTGGAGGCAAGTGCCTTAACCGCTGAGCCATCTCTCCAGCCACCCCAAAATTTTTTTTGAAGCAGGATTTTTATGGTTCAGATGGGCCTCAGGATCACAATCTTCCTCTTTGGGGTTACAGGGGTGCACCCATACCCAGCAGGCCCTATTATTAAGAGTCCACATGCCTGGAATGTAGCTCACTTGGTAGAGTGCTTACCTAGCACAAAGCCCTGGGTTCTATCTCTGTCATCACATAAACTTGGTGTGGTGGTACATAACTATAATCTAACACTTGGGAAGTAGAGGCAGGAGGATCAGAAGTTCAAGGCTATCCTCAGCTACATAGTGAGTTCTAGGCCAACCTGGGATACATAACACCTTGTCTTTAAAAAAAAAAGTTCTAGGGAGCTGGAGAGGTGGCTCAGAGAGATACACAGAGAGAGAGAGAGAGCACCAGGGCCACCACCTTGTGGGTCTGGCTTATGTGGGTACTGCGGAATTGAACCCGGGGCCTTAGGCACTGGAGGCAAGTGCCTTAACCGCTCTCCAGCCCTGTTCCAAATCTTAGTCCAGCTCTCCAGCTCCTGTACAACGGGATGTGGTAGCACTTGTTCCCGAGGTGGCCGGTGCCCACGTGCTTCCTCACCTCCTTGGACGGTGCCAGCAGAGAGCCCAAGCTCTTGGACAGTGTAAGCTGGTACAGGAAACCTCACTGCTGCAAATGTGTCCCATGATTATGTCTCAGTCTGCTTTGGCTGTTATAACAAAATGCCAAAAACTACCCTGGCATGGTGGAGCACACCTTTAATCCCAGCACTCGGGAGGCAGAAGTAGGAGGATTGCCATGAGTTTGAGGCCAGCCAGAGCCTACATAGTGAATTCCAGGTCAGCCTGGAATTATAAACAAACAAACAAGCCATGAACTAGGGAGGCTTGTCAACAACAATTAATCACAGTCCTAGAGCCTGTGACGCCCAAGATCAGTATGAGCATAGTGTGTGGTGAGGGTGTAGATGCCCTTAGTAGTGGAAGGGGCAAGCCGTCTTTCTGGGGTGCTTTTATAAGGACATTAATTTAAAAGTGTCTCTGAAGGTCCTGCCCTCATGAGCTAATCATTTCCCGAAGCCCCATTTCCTGCTGTCATTCCGTTGGTGGGTGAGGCCAGAGGGTACAGCAATGTCAAGGAGGTTGGCTGCAGGAACCCCACATTCAGGCCATGGAAGAGGCTCCCCAGGGCCACCTGTCACAGGAGACAAGACTCACAGTTGGGCTGGGTCCTGCCACACAAAACAATATGTTCTTCATTGACAGGGCTTATTATTCCCACCTCCTCCTTTTTTGAGTTTGTGAGGAAGGCACTGTAGCCCAGGCTGGCCTCAAACTCACAGAAATCCTCCTGCCTCAATCTCCCAAGTGCTGGGATTACAGGTGTGATTACTGGCTTTCTGTCAGATTCTTAAAAAGGTAACAAAGTGGAGTTTGTGAGGCATGCCCATAACCCAGCATTTGGGAGACTGAGGCAGGATTTCTGTGAGTTTGAGGCCAGCCTCAGTAACA